>APFE030689782.1:25265-43540 GCA_000404065.3 Pinus taeda | reverse complement strand
CTGTGTCTATGAGAGTCTATGATTATGATGTATTATGAAATCATTCTTGTACCAGAATAGTTAGTCCAATAGTTAAAATTTTGATCTGAGTATGGGAATGCCTACCTCAATATGATATGATATTTTACATGTATTTTGTGTTGAAAATTGCAGGTTCCAACCGGGCTATCCACAAGATGATCCTCGAAATGATAAAGCACTTCACCCTTCTTATATGACTTAACACCCTTATCTATTACAGGCTTCGTACTTTAGGGGGCAATCTGTTACACTGAATTTTGTCACCTTGACTATCTGCAGTTTATGTGGCCTCATCAATAGCCACATTGTCCTCTTTGTCAAGCCCCATACCTCTGCTCTTCATGTCAAAACTTCAAAGAGAGAGAAAGTCACTTGAAAACATGTTTATCTCTGGGTACGCAGGTTCTCTCTACCTTGCCTGCGTGTACGCACTCCATATACATTAGATCTGCGTAGTAATACGCTCTGTATACTAAAGCTAGGGTGCGTACCCCTGTAAAGGTCAAAAGGCGCAAGTTTCATCTTTAAAAAGTTACTTGTGGTCACTTCTAGAGCTTTCTAGAAGAGTTCTTGACGTGTATTGAGCGCCTCCAGATGGTTCATGCACCCCTATGATAGAGGAGCTTATCCCATCAAGAGAGGAACTACCCCATCCAAAAGAGGGAGTATCCCATTGATGTTGGAACTGAATAACCTCTTCTAGAATACTATAAATACAGTCATTGGGCCAAAGGAGGGGAGGTTGAAAGCTGAACATTCTAAGGGGTAAATGCTGCTGGAATTAGGACTTCCATTTGTTGACTTGTGAGGAGAGATCACTATCCTTCCTTGTTGCCATAGTGGGAGTGGGTGAGCTTGTCAAAGTAGAGGAAATCTCTTGCTGGACCCTGGGAGGAGCTTGCACAACACCAAAGCTCAGGTTGTAATGGTTCCTTTGATTATTTAATACAAATAAGTCCATTCTTCTCAATGATTTGTTAATGAATTATTTCATGTATTCCTTGGTCAATATGATAGATATGCTTTATTTTATGATGAATATTCAGATGCTATGTAATCGTTTGCTTTGCCAGTGTATGCAGGTCTGAAAGTGAAGGAGGAGCTCATCTGGATCAGCAAGGCTGGACTGCTACAACAAGCATGGGACCTAAGGTAAGATCGAAAACATTTGAATTCTCATAGAATGATGTGTATCTAGAGAAGGATAGCTCTTGTTTGGTTTGTTTGTCATTAGAGAGTCTTAGACTCCTAGGAAGGTTGGATTTGTCCGCAAATATAACTCATTCCGTGTGACAGGTGAGGTAAGATCGTAGCTACAAACCATTCACGGTGCTGCCTATCCATAATATTCATGTTAGCTTCACCGATATGGCATTTCAATATCTGATCCAACTCCCAGGGTGTTTCGCCAGGCCTCATCATGATTTCCTTGCATCCAATAATTAATTACGCTTCAGACTTGGGCCTACTAAATTCCTTATTTAGAGTAGCCTGAATGTCTGCCAATGCAGTTGTCGGGTTATCGATGTAGTACTTAATGTACCACATTAGTGCGTAATATTGTAAAGCATTAACCAACATTGCTTTCTTCATCTGATCATCTGTAATATTTTGGGTCGTCCACATGGCCTTCACAACGAACCAAAATTGGTCTAGGTCCTCATTTCCCAAGCCCTTGAAAATGGGCAACTTCATTGTATTCACCATATTGAACGGCGGCAGAGGTGGTGGCAGTGTGGGCGAAGGTGTATGATATGGAGGTGAAGATGGAGGTGGTGTGGGCAGATGGGGTATTCGTGGGAGCCCTTGCCTTATTAACTAGACAGTGCTCTGAGGTGAAGCATGTGTTGCTCCTTCATCATCACTCAGAGGAGGCTCAATCAGTGGGCTATATTCAGAGTTTGTTCTCCCTCTATCCCTGAATAACTTTTCGCTTCGTGCATCCCCAAATATCAAGGTAATGGCATAACTCAATTACCACACAAGAGCATTTTAATCCTAGTATTCAAAGATCTCAAATACTTACCTTGTGGTCCCTTGAAGAAGCATCGCTCTACTTTGTTGTAGTTGACCGAGGTATCGACCATGAATTTTGTCACAAATCCTCTAATGACACAATCAAGCCAGTGATTGACAATGCACGTGATCTTATCTTCATAGGCTTCCAATCAACACACTAACTCCAGGGTCTACACTATTGGACAGTCAAGCCTCCACTTTCCTTGGCCATCTGCCAATTTAGCGACCCACTCACATAGCTCGATTGGGAAGGAAAAAAAGAAAAGTTCATGTATATTTGTGTACAGATACTTGTCCAACCACTATTGTTTTGTCAATCACAAATTTCTATTTTCTTGCGCTGCGAATTCGTGGATCTTTCTATCCAACCACTCCTCAATTTCTTTCTTTGTTGGATTCCAGTGATGCAATATCACACGTCTCCTTATGAAAATCCTGGTCCCAACAATGGAACCATTTGTTGGCTTAGTGGGTCCTAACCCAAGTTCAGAGTTAGTTTTGCCAAACAAATCCCTACACTACTGGCCATTTCGACATCAACCTGCGGAGCGCGGGCTGAAGTCTCACACGAAGCAGTATGGGGGGATGCTAAAACCAAGTTTCTGCATCCATAGATTATTGTAATGTCGATTTTTATGCCCTAAACCTTCCTTCGTGTAGATCGATAAGCCCTTAGGGATTATTGATATAACTTCTCTTAATCAGATTCTATAACTCTGCAACGTTCACGACTGTCTTTCGCGAACATTAAATAGGCGAATCAACCACTTACGTGCCTTTGTGATTACCCTTAATCCTGTATTCACCCATATTGGTCTAAGTTTTTGATAACTTTAACATGCAACAAAATATTCTTTGTGTAAATAGAAATTATTACTTGCATTCATATGACAACATAAACCATGTAAAATCATGCATCAATATAGTATTAATTCATAAACTCATCATTCATCATAACATAATGGCGCATTCATTCATAATACAAGGAAATAGATAAACACAAGAATTTCTGGAATAATCTCTTTATTAATACTTCAGTTCTTCTTACAGACCGAAGACTTTCTTGCACACTTAGATGTAGGGGTCCACGCTCTCAGTTGCAAACTCTACTCTAGGCCTCTGTGAACAGAGCTACAGAGCCTCTCTTATACTATAATACTTCTTCTCTCTTTTTTCTACTGACCCATTACATTCATCTTCTTTGCTATCCACTTCTTAGACTCTCTAAGACTCTCCTTTTTATACAATCCTTTATGACACTTTACTATCTACACACCTTGTGACCACAACTTTCGAAGACTTTACATTCTTTACAAAAAAACCTTGGGCTTTTTGCCCCAAAACCTAGGTTCTTGCCCCAAAATTGACCCTAGGGGACCCTATCCCAACAACATCGTAGATAGATGATTAAAAATGCTGGAAGGATATTTTTTAGTTCATGATTTTTCAAATCAAGAAAATATTACTTTTACACTCCTAAAAGCGAGGGTACAACTATTGAGGTATCAACAATAGACATGGCAAAGACAATTTTGGCCCTCACATCTCCATATTCTAATCTTGGTGATTTTAGGAGACCTAGTCATACCTTCCCTCTGAAATAAAGAGAAGGGGGGGTCCTATATAGATCTTGTCATACGGAAGCATATGCAGATATGCCAACATTAGCAAGATTAAATCCTATTGCAGTTCTTTATGAGATAGTTGATGATGATGGTTTAATGGCTCGCTTACCAAGGTTGCAAAAATTTTCAAAGGAGCATAATTTACTACTTATATCCATTGCAGATCTTGTTAGGTATAAGAAGAAATGTGAAAAGTTGGTTTACTAAGTGCTATTGTTAGGTTGCCTACAATTTCGGGACCATTTCAGGCATATTTCTACAGTTCAAAGTTGGATGGCATGGAACATATTTCCATGGTAAAGAGTAACATGGGTGATGGACTAGATGTATTGGTGATGGTTCATTCTGAATGTCTCATGGGAGATATCTTTGGGTCGGCTAGGTGTGACTATGAAAACCAACTAGCACGAACTATGCAACAGATTGAGATAGTTGGGAGAGGAGTGTTGGTTTACTTGTGTGATCATGAGGATAGTAGTATTGGTTTGGGACACAATGTAAGCTTACAATGTTCATTATGAAATTCATGATACTATTGAAGCTAATGTGAAATTTGTTGGATTCTTGTTCACTCCCATGAATAACAATACTAAGGCATCTGAAAAGAAACCCAACCTTCACATGTTTCTTAGCATATTGAACAACAGGAGCATCAAATGTTTTTACAAATTTAGGTTCTCTTAGTGCTTTTGATATGGCATCCTCCACAACTGCTTGAGATGGATGGTCATCATATATGAACAAGGTCTTCATGATTATATCAACTAATAGTCTATTGGAGCTACCAGGAACCCTGAAATCTATTGGTAACTTTTTCTCTGTCATAATATTTATGAAGATGAGGCCCTCATTACATGTGCCAAAGTTTATATTGATATGGACATAGGCAAGAGCTTTCCAAGTGTGATTCACTTGAGACATGTACTATTTTGTACAAACATACTCTAAGCACTAGTGACATAATAAAAGAGTTTGAAGTAATTCGAAGGGAATTAAAGAAAATATCCAGAGAAGTGAAGACCAGGAGATTAAATAGGAAGTAAAAAACACAAAGAGGAGGCAAAAGCAAAGGAAAGAAGAATGCAAAACATGAAACCTTGGAAAGACCACTTAATTCCATTGAAATTCAAACAACTGAAGAAATAAAAAATACTCCTTCCAAAAAGGAAAGGGACAGTAAGGATATCAGTACACACGATAAGATCTAGTAGAAAGTTGTGGATTCACCAAGAGTATGAGGTTTATGTCAAGAATAATGATAATAGATTGTGTAGAAAAATAGACAAATGTGATATGTCCAACAATGTGTTGCGGATGAGAATCGAAACTAGGTGAAAATATTGGGTGATCTTGAAAGGGTAAATACACTTCAACCACTGCAACTTAGCCAAAAGGAAGGATTGTTGTAATTGATTTTGTACACTACCCAAAATTATGTGCCTTACACTTCCTGTACAAACACTCCTAATGATTTCCAAGGATGCATATCCCTTTACACACTAATTTTCCAAATGCCCTATTTCAGAGAAGATCTTACAATTCAAAGGGATGTTTTCATATTCAAATATGTTTCTCCCATAAATAGTCCTTTAGCTTCAAGTGGAGTTAAAGTCAGTAAAGGTAAAGTATATCTTGTTGAGTCCACAAATAAGGTGATTGAGGCTATCCTTACCAAGACCTTACATCGACACATGAAATACTAGGTGGAAAAGCTTCCAGAAGCTTTATGGGCCTCAAAAAACTACATGGAGGAATACTACATGGCATACTCCCTATGAACTTGTTTATGGGAAGAAAGTCTTACTTCCAATAGAATTCTAGATCCAGACCTATAACACAGTTGTCCAGTTAGATCTTGACTTGTCAGAAGTCCAAAAGCAAAGGATGACACAACTAAATGAGCTCAATGAAATCAAAGAAGAGGCCTTCCAGAGAACTAGCCTAGTTCAACAAAAAAGGTCAAGATTGCATGATAAGTACATTAGAGAAAGGAAATTTCATCTGGGAGATAAGGCAGTTCTCTTTGATTCAAAATTCAAAAATTTGCAAGGAAAATTCCAAACCCATTGGCTTGGACCTTATGAAGTTGAAAATGTCCTTGACAATGGTGCAGCTAGAATCGGGCTATTTATGAAGAGAAAACTCCTCTATTAGTAAATGGACATCGACTGAGGCTTTACCAAAAGCCATTAACAAAAAAGGAATCTGTTAAAATGTTTCAAGATAATTTAGAACTGAAGATGGTCAAGGAAAATTCTTCTTCTTTTCCACCTTAGAAATTTTTACTCAGTTTACTCTTAGAAAAAAATAAAATAAAATAAAATATATATATATACATATAATAATATGAAAAAAAGAGGTAAAAACATGAAAACCAACATGTTGTTGGCAGGTTTATACAAAATATTTAGAGTGAAAACCAATTTTTGTTGGCACTTCGAATTTTCCTTTAAAAAATAATAATAATAATAAAGTCCCTTTATTCTTCTTTCACAGCTACAGAATCAACAACTTTCCACAACTTGGACAATTTTCCATAGCCCAGACAACTTTCCATAGCTACGACAAGTTTCTACAGCCTAATAAATTTTGAGCCTACAAGGACACTTGGTGATTTGGATTAAAGGACAACAGACAAAGAAAAGTACCTGCGGGAGATCAGAGGACAACAAATAATGTTAGCAAAAGATATCAATGGTATGTGCTACTTTAATTTAACAATAGGGAAGGTTATATTGTATATATGATTAAGAAAATATAGTATTGTCGAACATTAAAATGCAATCATTATAACCTAAGGGTGATGAACACCTAAAAAAAATATCATATGCCACCACTTAAAAGTCATGTCACGTTCCCATTCCAAATCCACCAAAGTAATTACCAAATCATCACTTTAAATGTGCCTAACGGTCGGATTCATTCCTATAACCATTATGATAATTCACCTGTTCTTCCCTATTCTTACACTCCTCTGAACTTTCATAGCTACCCCATCTTTTCGCCACTTATCAAACCCTACCAGCTCCATTTTCTTGTCAAGGTAACCAGCCTTTGAGGAAAAGCATCCTTTAGAATGGGGATAATTGTTCGAACTGAGCCAGCAGGAAAGTAATTCTTGGAGGGGTACCCACAGACTAAGAAGTTGCTGCAAAAGAAACAATGGCTGCAATTCATTGAAAAATTCAACAATTTTCACAGAGAAGTCACCAAGACATTTGCACGTTCATTTGATGGGATTGAGGTCGAAATAGGAGACATTAAGCTCATCATAACATATTCCATGATCGCGGAGGCTACTGAGCTACCAAGGAGTGGGGAAAAATGGTTTAAGAACAAAGGAATTGATGGTGAGGATTGGAAGGTCTTCCTCAAAAATCCGAACATGGACACTACTGTCTACAAGAAAGGTATTCCTAGCACTGCTCTTAAGAATAAATGGAGAAACTTATTACTTGTGCTTCAAAAGTTTGTCACTTGTGAGGGTAGGTTTGGGCAAATGTATTTTTATCATGTTAGGATGATGATGCATTTCCTTGAAGATCATTAGATAAACCCTCCCTACTTCCTCTTAAATAGTCTCAAGAAAATGTCTACAAATGTGCAAAAGAAAATTTAGTATATAGAAAACACCATGTATCATCATGGCCTGATAAAAATATTGGTTGAATTTCATCTCCAAATCATAGGGGATAACTGGGAAAGTTTCCTAGTGAGGAACCACTTTAAAGAAAAATCCATAGAAAAAGGAAGCAACAGCAGGGCCCCCAGAGGAAGAAAGAGAACCATAGAAATCATAAAGGAGTAGGCACCCTAGACTCAGATAGAAGTATCAGAAGAAGAGTTGCCTATAGTAAATATTTTGCAGAGGATGAAGAGGGGAAACCCTAGAGGAAAGAAAGCCAGTAGAAGTAAGGAAGAATTCTCACAAACTAAGCCCCCTCCTCAAGAAGAAAAATCAGAGACTAAAAGAAGAAAAGTAAAGGGAATACAAACCTTAGGATTGAGGAGGAGTACAAGGCTAAGCACAGTTCCATAGACAATCTCAAAAACTTGAGGGAAATGAGCCAACAGAGAATGAACTAACAAAGGATGAACCAATTGGAAACCTTGAATGTTCTCCAAAAGGATCACCGAGATCATCAACGAGAGTATCACCACAACCACACAACTCACCTCAAAGAAGCCCAGTACATAGTCCGGGTATTGACCTTGTTCAGTAGGAAATATAGGACTATATAGAGTCACTAGAAAGGAAAGAGACAGCCACCAAAGAAGCAATTCAGAGTCCTAGAAAATGGAGCAACCAGGTAAATGAACAATCAGCCTCAAACATCTTAAAGCAGGAGATCTTTGAATTAGAAACGTTGAACCAATATCTCAAGAATGAGAATCAAACATTGAAGACACAAAGTGAGATCCAAATCGCAAAAAGTGACAATCTCATCCTTCATATGAGCTTGTGGTATAAGGAAAACAAAAGCTCAAGAAGGAAAATAGAATTTTGCAAAGAGAGCAGCTTAAAATATAAAATTCTCATGAGGAAACCTAGAATGCCAATAACTGCCAAAATGAAGAAAACAGTGAAAATTGGAGGTGATAAGCAGAAGGCACATGTGACTGACAAGGAAGAAGTGTATGAGAAAATTCAAAATCTCCAGTCTGGGGGAATGTAGAGTCTGAAGATTGTCCTACCATGGCATCCCTTTTTTCCTAATACTTCTCCCTTTTCCTATATATCTACCACCTAAATAAAGCCATATCCACCAGGTTTTGATGAAGGTATGAAATAATATGTCTTCTTATTCATGTTTGACTTTATACCCTATTGTTTTTTTAAAGAATGCAATTAGCTACCGAATCGGTCTATTTCCACAGCTAATCTAGATTTCTGTAGCTACCTCCATTGTTTGTTAGGTTCAAAAGATCTAGGTTAGCAGCGAAGGGTGCAAATGGATAGAGAATGGTTTCCTTGTGGATTCCTTCCTATACACATGGCACTATTCATTAAGATAAGAGCAGGAGATCACAGTCAAACTCCAAGTCAACTGTAGGATTATCGCTAAAACGAAATCTGGGTTCAATCAAAATCTTATCAATTTGCATTCGGAATAGCAAATTGAAGATTTAGCGATATAGTTTAGCTAAGATAATATATTAGGCTTAAATTACTCATGTTGTTATGCCAGAGACCTATTATAAAAACTTATGGCCGCACTGTGTTTTGGGTGCATGCCAAATGATGTAATTTTGAAACAGTCCGTGAATTTTGTTTACCAGCAATAGAATTGGGTTTGTGTGTATACGTTGCGTTGATTGAAGATTGTGAACTGATCTGTGGAGGGCCCCTATGAAAAGTGACAGGTCTTAACCAATTGCAACTCGATTTCTTTTCATTCCTTGAATAATCGGTTTTGTGTGAAAATGCAGCATAATGAATTCCTTAATGAATCATTATTTGCATAAGTACTTTCATCTGCTTCATACCTATCTTAGTCTGTCATTTGAATTGCTTTATACCTGGTACTACATGGTTACTTTATTTGCTTATTATTTAGCATAGTTCAAGTGTGTTTATTTTGTAGTATAGATGTTGTTTGAAATATTTTGTTTGAATGAAAATTGAATAAGCGAAAGTGTGAGAATTTTCTCCTAAAAAATTGAGTTCAGACAATGTTTCTTCACAATTGATAAAATATATTTATTTTTTCACTTAATGAATTAGAAGCTATAGCATAAAGAATCAAGACCAAAAATCTCAAAACAATCTAATACAAGTAGGATCACTCTCATATCATCCATAAACTAATTAGATAGAGATTAACTTCCAAGAAATTAGCTAATAACTCTAAGGATTGTAACTCCAATATAATTAACAAACACCACCTCCATATTAAGTTTAGATCCTAAAAAATACATAATGACATATCAAATAAATTCTAACACATATTATGCACCTCTACTTCAACAGTCTATGCACCCTGGTTGACAATTTATGATTGACAATTCAAAGACATTGAATTGGCCAAACAATACATCTGGTGTTGCCTTGTGGGAGGAACATTACAGAGTTTGTGGAGCGCCATTGTCCACGGGATGTGCGTGTGAAGGGCACAACCATCCGGATTCGTGATCTAGACATGCTAGAGACACGGTTTGTTGGTGCAATAGTGTTATGGATCTTGGGAAGCCAAGCATTCCACCACATCACTAGTGGGAAAATGATGCTGGTTGAGAGTGTTTTGCCCAGGACCTACTATGGGTGGGCCCAGATGATGCTGTCATCAATGAAATGACGTTTAAGTTTACGCAGGAGGCAGGTGAACTGTGATTGTGCTTTTGGTATAGTGTTGTGTGCATTCTTATTTCAGAAGATACCCACCCTCCATCCTCATGTATAGATCCGAGATGAGGGCCCACAGAAGCCCAAGATGCACTATTGGGGGAAGATACTATGGAGGGGAGGAGGAGGGGGAGTCAGACAGGTGTTCCAACCTAATTTTTTCACACATTGGGATCATATGCCCCTTTACATTGACGATTATCCTTATAGCAAGATGAAATATCAAGGTGATCCTGACTTATTACTTCCACCCGGGCAAGCATGGGGACCGAACGATAAGTGTTAAATTGTTATTTTTATGGCTCATTTCATATTTTTGTCACATGTATATGGTACTGAGTGTAAAACATGTGGTATGCAGACATAGCATCAGTAAAACTGGAAGGATATGCAGTACGAGCCGCAGCGCCTGGAGCTACAGATTGGGGAACATCGTTGTCATGTCAGGGTCCAGCGGATAGTGCACTACTTGTTGATCTAAACCGTAGGTGTGAGGTACTCTTAACCAGAGTTTCTGAGAATGAATGGCATGAGTTAGGCTATCGACACATAGATGAGTGCATCGGCCTTCCCTCAAAGTGGCAAGGTATCATGCAGCGCGTGGCGATTGCTGGTCAAGCAATATGTGATCTACGTGCAGGTGGAGCAAAGCCTTTGGCGCGAGATCCATCGGATAGTGACTAGATATTGGGACATGTGGGTCCCATTAGTTTTGATTTTTGTAACATGTTATGGGCATGTCTAAACATTTATATGATACATAATATGATTATGAATTTTTATATGGCGATAATGGTTCACCATGTGTTGTGTTTATGGTTGTCTTCTATGGTATACATGTGATAAATGGGAATCTAGAATGTTATTTGCAATGGTATCTACATAGTTATTTTTGGCTCTAGGAACATGACTAAAAGTGATGGTTTCAAATTCATATACCAACAACTTAATTCGTAGATATTTTCTAAATAGGACTTGGTTATTCACATGATACACACCATTCAATTGCATGACAAGTAGCAAGAATCTAAACGAACATGAAGATGAAGGATGCAATGAGCGAGGGAATCCACTAAAAAACCTATCACTGCATCATATCCAACCTAGTTATTGGTGGAAGATCCAATGCAAACCCCATTCAAAGGGACTAACGTATGCAAGGGGGTAAAAATGCCCAAGCTATCAAGGCTAGATTCTGAGAGAAGCAACTCGCACCGTCAGCATGAACGATATACGATGTGGATGATGGATCTATCTAAAAGGTGCAAAAGACAACAGATGAGATGATGTAGCCTACCAAACTTCATGACAAAAATAAAGACACACAAATCAAAGGGATATGCTATGAGAAAAATTTATTAAGGTAGAGTACATTGGAAGAATTAGGAAGGAAATGGCCTTCAAAATCCTCCAAAAAAAATATGCCTCCTTGCCTAAGTGTAAGGGTAATCAAGGGTAAACATAGATTCCATGATGTCCTTATCAGAATGGAAGATAGGCGGATGGGAGGAATATTGACTACATGATGCGGCGGCGGTACCTGGTGCATAAACCTCGGAAAGAAGGTTCACATAGACATCATCTTGAATGGTAGACAACGAGCTAGTAGATGGAGGATCTACAGATGTTGAGAACTAGGATTTTGTTGAAAGAGGTTCAATAGAAGCGTGTGCATAAACCTCAGAAATTTTTACCTGCGAGGAAATCAAGGATGACGACAAGTAAAGGATATGGCCCATGGAGCCAATCATGTCGACATCGGGGGCAGGGATCACGATGGTGGGACAAGAGTCCCTCTGTTCTGGTTTACTAGTGGTACCAAAATCCAAGGGTAGATGAGTAGGTGATCCACTACGAGTGGTCTCATATTCACGAACCGCCTCAAGGCAATCGCGAAATTCATCAAGGAAAGGGAAATAATTGGAATAATGACCATGATGATAACACAAGGCACAAGGATGATTTATGCATAACGTTCTAAGTTTCTTGGATGGACCTAGTAAGGTAACATGGACCTCAGGGATATTTGACTCAGGGAACGTTTCATGAACCAAAGGTTTGAGATGAGGGAGTACAGAAAAATTATTGGTGGCATTCCCAACAACTTTACACAAAGAAAATGGGGGTGATGGTGTTGGGGCCTTAGGGGTCGGAGGAGATTGGGGAGCCTTGTCCTTAGGTTCTTTCCTCTTAGATTCCCCCCCCCCTGTTTGAATGCTTTCACAATAGGAATGGGTTCTTTTTGAGGTTGTGATGGAACTGAAGCAGCGGAAGGGGTTGTAAGGACCGGTTGAACTGGGTTCAAATCATGATAAGGTCTTAGTTGACCGGGCAGAGTACTTGCAAGGGGATCCATGTACCATACTAGGATCATCAAATTCATGTTAGGGAGGACCAGCGAAGCCATGTTAGGGACATAAAATATTCCCGGAGGAGAAAACAAGAAAGTTATCTAGCCTATAGGGTAATGTCTTTGCAGAACAGCTCCTTGATGGTTGAGACCTAGAGGAACAATTTTTGGTGGGAACATAGCAGAGGCACCCACAAACAGAGGAGGTCCTAGGGGGGTGGATCTAGATGCCTCAGCTGAGAGGGTAACAACGGGGTGTTGAGGAGCTGGTTATTGAGAAAATGTACCAGACTACTTGAGAGTAGCATGTGACACTTGCAACACACAAACACTCAAAAAGTTAGACTCTAAGATGAGAGGGGGAGGAATAGGGAAAGAACCCAACAATGAGGAATATTTGTAGACTCTGGGTGAAACACCAACGAGAGGAGTTGAAGACTCCTTATCTGAAATTGATGAGATAACGGATTCAGGGGAGGTCACAGATGTTGGCTCATAGTAAGTGAAATGATCGATGATGACGATCTTCCCTTCATGGGGGAAGCACATCTTACAAAAAACTACAAATGTGAAAGCTAACATGGCATATGTGTAACTATGACCCAAGAGAATGTTATAATCTAAAGGGTCATCAATAACTTCAATGTCTACATGGACAGTCTTACCTGCAAGAGCTACTGGACAATTGTGATACATTCTAAGATGCCGGGAGGAATGTCCATCCCAAGCATGCAAAGTGATGGTGGATGGGGACAACTCATGTGACTTAAGTTGTTTCCAAATGGTAGCAGACACCACATAGGTGTTAGGTAAAATTGACTCGGGGTTTGATTCAAGGTTGACCTGGTTAAATAGTAGTGGTTGTGGGCACATGGTATAGTGTACCCATGGTATTATGGTCTGTGGTATTGCATGTAATGGAACCTATAAAAGGTTGGGAATAATTCATTGTTATGTAGGCCTGGAGATGAGTGGTGAAGGCTCACTTGGCCGGATTGGCCAGGCTTTTGGCCAATGCTAATGAGATCTCATTGGGTTCAGTTTTTCCGTGGATTTGGGGTTTTCCTGGATAAATATTATGTGCATAATATTTATGTGTATTGTTGTTGGTTATTTTGTTATTCCTCTATGTAAATCTCGGTAAATCTTAGTGATAATTTATCTCTCTGCAGTAAATTTCTTAACTAGATTCAAAGTTAATTTGGCTTCAAAACGACATTTTTTGTTGCCAAGGGTTTGTATTGTCCTGGTAAATAGAGAGATAATTAAGTTTTGCTTGCAAGATCAAAAGCCATAGATTTTGAACCAAAGTTGCACACTATTGGGTCATGAGAAATTTAGTGGATGAGGAGGATATGTGCACGTGGATTAATTAATTGATGAACCATGTACTTGAAAAGAATGCCTAGATAAATGACCGTTACAACATATGGTGACCCATCTAATTCGATAGATGGGTTCTTTTTATACAGACATTGATGTCATATGTACAAAGACAAAAACAAGGGTAAACACAATTTTTTTTTTATATAATGGAGTGAAATTTTTAATTTGCATGTAAATGGGCATAGTGTTGTAAGACCTGGTAAGGCATGCTTACCCCTGGGTAATTACCGGTAAAGTCTGGGTTAGACCTAAGTAATAGGGGGATGTCAGATTAACAAATCCCCGGTAAAAAAATTTGAAGGTGGTAAGGGCTAGAGTGAGCAGGATTGTCTCACTTAGCAAGTTTTGGTTGGATTTAGTCAAGGAACCCCAAGTCAAGTTTAAGGTAAAATTGACTCGGGGTTTGAGTCAAGATTGACCTGGTTAAATAGTAGTGGTTTTGGGAACATGGTATAGTGTACCCATGGTATTATGGTCTTTGGTATTGAATGTAATGGAACCTATAAAGGGCTGGGGATAATTCAATGTAATGTAGGCCTGGAGGTGAGTGGTGAAGGCTCACTTGGTTGGATTGGCCAGGGTTTTGGCCAAAGCTAATGAGATCTCATTGGGTTGGGCTTTTCCCTAGATTTGGGGTTTTCCTAGATAAATATTATGTGCATAATATTTATGTGTATTGTTGTTGGTTATTTTATTATTCCTCTATGTAAATCTCGATAAATATCAGTAATAATTTATCTCTCTGTAGTAAATTTCTTAACAACATGTGGATGCACCTTCATCAATAATGCATCGAGAGATGATGGCATTACGGACTCGGACTAGTATCTGGAAAGAAACCAATGAAGGTAATGGGGATGTTTTGATGTATCAACTGGGAAGACAATCAAACAATCATCAGAAGGATCTAATGCGCCCAAAGCAGTTAGTAGATCTTTCTTTTGAGATGGGTACGACTGGAGTACCTCCAACATTGATATGGTGGTAGGTGATTATGCCAAGTCATCTACTATACTGTATGTATAGGCAGCTCGGCTAGAAGTTGTGTTATGGCGTAACAGTCCCTTTGAGATCTTGAGAATTGCCTCAACTTTAGGCTGAGGGATCTGTAACGAACCATTTGGTGTCGTAAGAGGCTTAGTAAATGCTTTGGTTTTTAACTCAATGGCAGATGAAGTCCATGGCTTTTCATATTGACGTGACTGAGTTTGCAGGTTTGATATCAAAGGGATTAGCCTCATCAGAATTCATCATGAGGATCTGGTAGTCACTGCGACCAAGAGGTTTGGGGGGATGGATTGTTTAACCTAGTTGAGGTTGAGCAACAACAAATCCTTGCTGAGGGAAACGATTTGTAAGCACTACTGGTTGAGATGGCGTAGTATTTTGAGGCGATTATTGACCTCTAGAAGTTGCTTGAGCTTCCCACATTTGGTGCATATGGGGTAAGAGAGGACACTCATGTGTATAGTGGCCATGTACACCACAACATGCACTAGGCTTTTCCATACGAATAGCCTTTCTTTGCTTGGGTTTACTGCCCTATTGTTGGTTGTTGGTGTTAGGCTAGTTCCCTAGGGGTTCACTAGGTTGATTACCTTGATTACCTCGGTTACCCTTGTTACCTTTCCCCTTATTCTTTTTCTTTGAATTTTGGGGATTGGTCGCGCTCTATTGCGCAAACACTTGACCTTGGGGGGACGGTGGCTACTGGGGTTGAGGACGCATGGGAGGTTGTAGCCCTGAAAACATGTTGCTAGTAGGAGGGGCATAAGTGTTGGAGGAACTGGTGCCCCCATACTAATAGTCGTAACTTTGTTGTGTATATGGCCAAGGATGTGAAATTGTTCCAACGATACCGTCGGTGGCGTGAGATGCCCCTAGTGTTGGCACCTCTAGGACGGGGGAGGTCTAGAATGACAGTATAGACATAATCGAATTGCGCATAAATCAAGTCATATCTCAGAGCAGTTTGGAGAGCTTCTTCCTCTATCTAAGGAAAATGGGATGCGCCATCTTTTCTAATGGGTGATAAAAGGCTCCTAAGAAACCAATCTAGATAGACATGGTCTTCGAAGGGTGGGGTATGACATGTGCTTCTCCTTCTATGCCATTCATGAAAATGATTGGAAGGGTGAGTGGCAGAGGACTGGCGGAATGAGGTCAATATCTCCATATCAATGTCATATCGGAGAGGTAACTGAAAAATATGAAAGGAACACTTTAGCAAGCATCGTGAAAATGGAATGAGATGTGGCAGGTTGGTCTACATACCATTGTGTAGTGTCTCTAGTGAGTGTGTGTTGGAATAGTCGAAGACGAATGGAGTCATTGGTAATGGAATTGGATGAACGCCACATGTAGAAGGAGTGGACATGATTGGTAGGGTTCTCTCCATAATTACCCTCAAACTTTGGGATGTCTAAGGGAAGCTTAGTCGGCATAGTAGGCCAACCAGCATTGTGGTGTATAGGATCATTTATCAACTAGCTAAAATCTGAAAGACTTAACCCAGCCATAAAAGGGAGCATAGGTGCTGCCAGAATGGTTCCTGAGACTATTCCACTAGACGTGACCACAGAAGTAGAACTAGAGCCAACAATAGGTTGGGTTCCTGCACTAGTTGTGGGTCTAGACATGGTGACGATATTTGGTGAAGGAGGCTCAGAATCAGATGAGGAATCAGACGAACTAGGAGAAGAGTCAGTATGGGGACTCGGAAGGCTATGAACTCGAACCCGGTGGGGAGGAGTAATATGCCCAAGTGGAAACTAGGGATGAAGGCCTAAGAGTCTTCACGACAAACATCTTTGTGGTGCAATGGTGGTAAGGCACACGTGACACGAAAATGGTGAAGGGAGATAACAATATGCCTTTGTCTCTGTGAGGGGAGATACATTTATTATGTTAAGTCTTGGCTTGGTGGTGTAAACCAATTGCCCTTCGCTTAAGATGTGCTTGTGTGAGCAAGTTTGTTTATTAATTAAGCCTAGATTGTGTTTGAAAAAAGAAAAAAGATTGTTGAAAATAAACTGAAATTCAAAACAGAAAACGAATAGAAAATCAATTAACTAAACCCCACCCAAACTGGGTTTTCAAACATTGTGTTGGTTGGTGGTGAAACCAACTAAAAACACACTAAAAAGGCCAAGAGATCTAAGTGTCAGTGTGACTGGGATCAAATGACACTAGATTGCTGGAAAATGGTGTAGCAATAACAAAAAACCAGAGAGGAAGATTTTTGCAAAAAGATAGGAAGATGGGTGTAAGACCTAAGGCTACCAATGGGACCCTAAGGCCAATGACGAAACAAGGTTTAATATGAAATTGTGGATGGAAACAACCTATATTTGAAGATCTGAAACAAAAGAGTACAGATCTGGAAAATATGGCTGAAAGTGCTGCAGAAACTCAGACTTCTTACTTAGCTAAACACCTCCTATAAAAGTGGAAGCATACTAGAATCCCTAAGGGGATAAATTCCACTTTAACGAGTAAATCATAGTAGATCAGGGCCTAAGAGGGATGAGCCAGAAGTCAAACAACCCAATAGACAGCTCTCGGAAAAACCGAGAAATAGAGCTGACAAAAACCTGGAAACCCTAAAAATTGCAAATACTTACCTGATTTCAAGGGTATCGCACTTTTTGGGCTGAAAGGTGCACTTTGGACCTCCAAATCACACTTTTTGGGTAGAAAAGTGTGATTTTTTCTCCTTTATTCTCGGTCAGCAAGTCTCAGAAAAAAATTGTCATCTTTGTCGCGACTAGTTCCTGTGACCTACGGAAAAGACCATAAAACTTCTGGAAGTTAGAAATTTGACAGATATGGGGTTAAAAAGCTAGTAAACAACATTAAGAGACTGAAAAAAGAAGAAACCCTAATCTGAAAACTGAAGGTCACCTAGGTTTCTAGATCTAAAGTAAAAAAAGTAGTGGAGTCACCAATTTTGTTATATTGTTTTGTTCTCAAAGGTGTACGAAAAGAAATCACCTAAGATTGTGGATGACAAACAGTCTCAACAATATAAATGGCTGCTAAACATTGTAGATCTATAGCAACTGATAGAACCAAAACCTGCCAAAGTCCTGATCTATGCCATAATCATAGTTAAACAACAAAATGAAAGAGTAATAACTCCAATAATCCAATGGAAACCACATATACAAAGAATAGATTTTATTATAACACCTGTGAAGGGAATAGATAAATGTTACCAGTCCCCCTCTATGGGATGGGTTCTTGGCTATCCTCAAATGTCTTCAGCTTGTGTAGAGTCTCTCTCCTTTATAATGTGTAAACCCAACAGGTAAAATGTTTTAGCTCAATGGAAACTCAAATGGAAGAAAAATGGTGTGCGAAAATGATAATAATGAGAGTTAAGTGGTGAGTGCAACAATGAAAATAACCAAAAGTGAATAATGAATGGAAAACTCTTCTATTTATAACAAAATATTGAGTTATCCTCAAATAATGAGCAATAATAAAATATTATTAACCCCATTCTTGGAATAACCACTTGGAATATTTT
>APFE030689782.1:0-11614 GCA_000404065.3 Pinus taeda | reverse complement strand
TTAATTATTTAATGGAGACTTTTAGAATTAGCATATTGTTGTAACTAGATATGACTCTCCAAATGTGTCGTATCTTAGGCTCTATTTTAGGAGATTAGTTAGCTAGTTGGTTTGAATAGCATTTAATGTAAATGGACACTTGTTATTTAATAAGTGATCCATAATTAGAGGTAGTTAGGACATGGAGCTTATAAATAGCTCATTGCAAGAGTGTTTGGTAGTTCGGGTGTAAGATCTTGCAAATCAATTATGTAGTTATTTTTTCTGATTTATAAAATGATGTGTCTGAGGACACTTCTGCCATTATTGTGGTATCAGAGCATAAGAATCCTCTCCTGTGTATAGAGAAAAATAGAGATATGAGAGTTTGATGAGTGCATCGTATATAATTGTGCATTTTGTATGCATTAATTATATGGATATGCGCTGGAGAGCAATCATAGTGTGCAACATGTAAATCTTCGGCATCTTGCATCTTTTGATTGTCTTGGGTCTCATGTGATTTCTCCCTTTCAGATACTCCAGCACCACTCCCAGCTTTTCTATTGTCAACCACATCCCTCTTGATATATTTTGTGAATCTGCTTGCAACAGCAACCTGAAATTATTTTTCCCACCAGTAATAGCTACATGTTGAGCCCCTTGACTATTTTGATTCACTTCACTTGCAGCCAGCATTATAGTTCTTATATTTTAATGTCGATTTATAAGGGTGCATTATGAAACCGTGTTCATAGAATTGAACGAATTTACATTTGGGGAAAACTGAAATTGGTTTCAATTGCAAAATTTAATAGACATTGTATGAAGTAGGGCGCAAGGTTTCTGCAAAATTCTGTAATTGGACATTGGCAATGATCGATTGAAATGCTGTGTTAAAGAAATTGTGAAGTCGATCTATTTTGCAGATAGCCGAATTGCAACCAAGTTAAATCGATACTCAGAATGGGTATGTGTTGGGCAAACATGTTAGTATGTGTATGGACAACGTTGATAATGCAGTGCAGAAAGCGTTGAGTTAATAATGGACAACGTTGAGTTAATAATGCAGTGTAGAAAGCGTTAAGCACTGGAGATTCGTTGTTCAGGAATTCGTTAATGATTTCTGGTATTCGGCCTGGAAAATAAGCATTAAATTGTGAATGATGACTTTCCATTAATAATGATTTTGTTTGGTTGAAGAAGCAGATTGCTGGAGTATGGTGTTGTTGAAGATCTGACACTATAAGCGTTGAAGACGATACCATTGAACGGTCAGGGTTTTGTTTTTGCCGGACGTTCTACAACTGAAATGAAGGATCCATTGTGCGACAGTGTTGAAGAAATTATGTATTTGGAAGTGAATATTGAATGAGGATGCGTTGAAGTCCACGTGTAGCTTGGAGATGTGTTGAATTTGGATACAAATGACTGATCTGTATGTTAGCCTCCTGCTGCAGCAGGTTATTCATTTTTCATGATTGAAATTTTTACAGGCCAAATATGTCGTACTTTGCATGCTGCAATGCTCCATATTTGCTTAACAGTCTCCAAGCGAAGAGGGCTACTCCAAGTTCATTCAATTTCCTTCCAAATTTTTGAAACGTTATCCCGGTATCGCTAATTTTCAGTTAAAGGGAGGTCCAAACAGCTTAATCTTGGTCTCCCTAGGTTTAAATTTCCTGTTTTAGAATATAGAGAATGTAAATCTGTCCAAACAGCTTAATCCTGGAAGATGCTTAGATAGGTAGAGAAGCAGAGGAGCCCAACAGCTTAATCTGGGCCCTTGGAAGAAATAAGGGTAGTATGTAGATAGGAAAGCATCAAAAGAAAAATGGAACGATGGGTTTGCAAGTCTAAGTGCACCCAAATCAAAAGAAGAAAAAATGCTAGGTAAGTAGGCTGGGTAGGTAGTTTTGAGGTTGTTGAATCCTAATTGTTGATCAGTTCCAGATTTTCAGGTGTCATCTCACTCAGGACACAATCAGCAGGTAGTTCTATGAGAGAAACTCAAAAGAGGTATAACTAACTCCCCTTCTCCGCTTTCCCCAATCATTAACTAACTTCCCCAAAAGAGGTCAAGATCTGCTTGATACCTCTTAAGTTTCATCATTTTCATAACAGTAACTCGAGTAAAGACCTCCTTTACTCAAAGTTGTTCCATACTTTCTCTAAAGAATGGTTCTACCCCCTTGTAACAGCCTAAGGTCTCCTGAAATTAGCGCTTTCTTACCGTCTCCATATTAACCACTAACATTATTATTTAGCTCGCTATTCTTCCTGTCCCCCTAATAATATTAAGTAAATTTTCCCCTATGTATTATCCCTCCCCCTCGTTGAAAAATAACCATAAGTACCCCCGGGAATTGCTCAGTTTACCTGAAACTTAGCAAGAACCCTCAACCTTCAAACCATCTTCCAAATACAATGGACTCCTTCCAGAGTATAAAATCCCTCTGAGGTAATCTGACCCCTTCCGAAACCTCAAATGCCTTTCACACCCACTTACTTACTCTCTCCACCCAAAACAAACCCCTCGCCGACTTCCTTAACACTCCGCAGACCCTTAAAAGCCAGATCGCATCGCAGGATCGTAGTTTCCTCTCCATGCAAGTTATGAACCATCTGTCACCACCCAACGCGATATTGCGATATCGGCGGTCGGCGGCGCAAGTGCCAAATGTCCAACTCAAACACCCTCCGTTCCCCGCCGATGCAATATTGCGGTCGCATCGGAGCTAGTTCATCGCATCACCTTAAGTATCAACACCTCGCCATGTCATTCTGTACCAGGGACCCAACACACCTGACATCATCCGCCGTACAGCCGACGTCATGATGACGTCAGCATCCACAAAGCCGAAACTTTGCGCAGGAAGAGAAATCGCACTTCGGAGCTCCAGAACAAGAAACAGAGGCAGTTTTCGATGCGCGATTAGCACGAAGTGCTAATCGCACATCGCTATGGGAAATAGGCCACTTCGGGGAATCTTCGAGGAATATTTTGATTCCTTAGCCCGTTGTGCGCCGAAAAAGCTTGAAAATCACCCGATCGTGCCAAAGTGATCCGGTTTAAAGACAACAACAGATCAATGACAGAGTTTCAAGTGTATCAGATCAAATCATCAGGTATCAAGCGTTTCAAAGAGTATCAGTAGACGGCGGAAGCCATCAATGTAGCGGCAAAGAGTATCAGTAAAAATCTTGAGCAGCGGCTCGAAGCAGGAGAACATTTAATACCTTCCAGCAGATTCAAAGAAAGAGGGCGAAGCCACTTGAAGCCCTCAAATCATAATTATTGCACATTTAACTCCCACCAAAGCAGAACTACAGTTCCCAAAGTGAAATCATTCCAGCAGCACCGCATCTAGCCTCCAAGGGCCACACTGTCATCTTTTCTGATTCAGCTGCCCCTAGCGCAACCAAAAAGATTTACTTGCATTTAATTCCAGCAACACTTAGATTTTTGAAGAGTTTCCTAGTAGACCTATTTAGGTCAGTTGTAATGAATGTCTTTCTGATATTTTGCTTATAAATACCACCCTGAACAATGTTGTGGGGGGTTGGTTGGTTGGTAGTAGTTGGTTAGTTTCCTTCCCAGCATTTTCTTTGAGAAGAGACTCGCACTGTAACTGTCATATTTTCTATAATCAAAGATTGATGAAAGCATGGATTGTGAAACTACTTGATGTTTTCACTTGGCCAAGGAATGATTATGGAATTCCTATGCTTCTACATGATTCAATAAGTGTTTCTCTCCTCTGTTAACTTTTATGTTTTTTACCACCGTTCCGCCTTCTAGATTGCAGGAAAAAATAATAGCTTAAGATTTGTTTCACTACACCTTAAGCTCAATTTCTGCATCTTTCGATGTTTTCTTCAGAAATAGCTATGAGCATGTATACTTAAATGATCCTGTTTATGTTGTTTCTTTCACATATGAATGCATATTTAGGAATTCTTAACTGCTCCTGGATCCCATTCATCCATTTCTCCTCTTTTTCAGCATGATGAAATGATTCTCCTTTTCCTTTCATCTCTGATTTTCATTCCGTACTTTCAGTAGATTGATAATTGTATCCTATGTGGCTATCCTGCTCTGTATCCCCTTGTGACCAAGAAAACACAATAGCAAGCCTCAATCCATGACTCCATGCCCAATGGTTTGAAACTTATCACACCTTACCTTGCCTCTTTGTTCGAGAATCCTACCTTCCATCCAATCACAAACAAAACTCCCTTGAAGCCAGAAAGCTAGCCTAAAATCATCAACAAAAGTTGAAACATAAAGAGAGGGCCCTCTCTGATTGCAGGTGGGCTAGAACCTGCAATCCAAAGATTGGTTTGTGGTTACCTCGGCCGTATCCCTATAAGGAGCCTAGGGACAACCTGAGTGATAACATAATGGTGACTCCACTAGGGAGCTCCTTAGATAAATGCATTAAACCAGTCTGTAGCTCTACAGAGGAAGAAACCGACTTGTGAAAAGCTCGGTCGACCTGTGTTGTTGCGGTTTTTAGAAAATTTCCCAAAAATTATATTAGAAGTTGGATCCTAAGAAACAAACGCGTAATACATGATCAAATCCTGACCCAAACAACCCACCTGTCGTTGAAAACCCGAATTTAATTCCTAAGATCGTCAGAAAACAAAAACAGAAAGATTACCAAACTGTTGCTAGTCCTGAAACAGTTAAGCCAATTGTTGTACGAACCCCTGTCAAAGTTTTATTCCGGTCGACCCCAAGTTCCCCTGGCTCATCACCCCCTTCTCCAAATAGCTCCGCCACACCTCTATCCCATATCCCTACTGCCTCTTCTACTCCTTCTTCCCCTGTTATTCCTGTAATCCCCGTCGTTTTTTGTGTTCCGTTCATCCCTGTCATCATGGCTAGGTATGCGCCATTATAATTACCTGCTAATCCCGGGGCTATGCCTCTGGACTACCAATCTAAAATCACTTATTTCGATGGCACAACCTCCTGCACCGCCCTACAACATACAAAGAAAATGCAGGATTATTTCGAGAGTTATGAGATAGATGATGAGAGTGTAAGAATGAAGATTTTTTTCCAAAGTTTGACCGGTGATGTCAGAACCTGGTTTAGGGCAATTCCACCTAATTCTATACTAAACTCGGAAGCCTTATACCAGACATTCATTAACAGATGGGAGAAAAAGAAAGACCCCCTGTACATACTATCCGAGTATGATACTATCAAGAGAGGACCTGGGGAAGTTGTTATGGATTACTGCGCCAGATTTAACAATGTTTACAATGCAATACCACCAAATTAAAGACCTCCACCCGACCTCGCATTATACAAATTCCCGGATGGCTTCGATGCCGAGATGGCATATCAATTAAGGGAAAGAGCCCCTCAAAGCCTCGCAAAAATGCAAGACGCTGCAGTGAGCGTGGAAGAAAATCTAATCGCTAAAAGAAACAGAACCAGAACTGAGAGAAGAACCACTTTCAAAGAAGAACCCTCCTCTTTCGAGCAGAAGCTAGACGTGGTCGTTAGTAGCATGCACAGGCTGGGAGACAGATTAGACAATGTTGAGAGGAAAACTTCATGGGAAGGACAACAGCCCAATGCCACAAGGAACCCAAAATTCAGAAAAACCCAAAACTCAAACGTAGGTAGGGCCAGTCCGGACCACGACATTAGACCTCCTTTTCAAGAAAACTATGCGAAGGCATCTACATCCGCTAAGCCCACAGATGGGACCCTAATGAACCTGGTTGATTCAGAAAACGAGCAGGAAACCTTCCTCACGGAAGAAAATCGACCATACCTTGATACAAAACAATTCCGCACCAAATCGGGTGAGTCCTTTGACTTTAAAAAAGGTTATGACACTGCTATATACGAGGTACACAAGCAATACAAACTAAGAACATGGACTGTCGATGTTCTACCACCGAGAAAAACAAAAGATAGCAAACAACCCAACAAAACTAAAGGGAAGATCACTAGCAGCCAACCAGCTGACAGCCCTGTCCCAAATCCTAATCAGCTTATTGTGGAGGATGTAACAGATACACATTGTTCTATTGAGCAGCCCCTGCCCACCTCCCATACGAAAAAAGATCTGAAGAGAATTCCCGAACATCTTCCCAAACCAGAGATACCACAAACTATCATAAACCATGATACTGACACTCCAAAAGAAAATATATAGAATATGCCTGAAAAAGAAAAGTTCACCATTGTCAATGCCAGGAGCCCAGTGGAAAAACCGTTCAGTTTAGAAACAGAAATTGGAAAACTCAATATCTCCATTCCCCTCTCAGAACTGGCTAAGCATGACGTATATAGACAACAAAATCAAAAATCGCTTCAATTTCTGGAAGTTAGGGATGATGTAAACGTTTTAGATGATACCCTTGAACTACTGTTCGGGCCAGAAGTTGACAGAAAAACAACATACGGACCTGTTCCACCTTTCTATGTCAGCCTGCACATACATGACAAGATACTGCACAATGCTATGTTTGACTCAGGCGCCTCACATAACCTCATGGCCAAAGCTGTAATGGAAGATTGAATCTCGATGTCACCAGACCCTACAAAGATCTGTATTTGTTTGATTCAAGCCAGGTCAAATGTCTAGGCCTGATCAAAGACCTTTGTGTCTCCCTAGTCCAATTCCCCAACAAGACAATCTTAATGGACGTAGTAGTTGTCGACATTCCCACAAAGTATGGAATGCTTCTATCCAGATCGTGGGGAGCAAAATTGCAAGGATCCCTTCAACTCGACCTCTCTTATGCCACCATATCTGTCTTTGGGAAACCAAAGAGACTTTATAGAGAAACATTAATGAAGTATGTGGTAAGCAGTGAGGAAAAACCCCAAAATTTTCCAATATACTCAATCCATTCTGATATGGATTCTTTTATTTTGTTTAATGATAACACAAGCCCTCCAACTCATGACAAGCCGTCATCTCTGGAGCAAGGAACCAATGTCAATGAGAGATCAATTGCCAATACCCATGAAATTGTCTCAACAGCCAAGGCAACCAACACAGGGCAAGAAGAAAATCCCGAAACAGAAATTACCAGCTCATCCGCTCCACATACCACTCGAATCCCCAATACACACCTTGGACGAGAAGCCACATGGTATTTAGAGTTTGATGGTTTAGTTAACAAGTTAGGAGCAGGGGCTGGAGTGTGGATTTACAATACTCACGAGAATCGCGCACAAGGCCATGCCTATAGACTCAATTTTAGATGTACAAACAATATGGCGGAGTACGAAGCTCTTCTCTTAGGTCTCAAGTTGCTCAAAACCCTGGGCGCTACCACCATTTCCATCCTAGGTGATTCGGATTTGATCATACAACAGATAAAGGGAAACTTTGTCGCTAATGATAGTAGAATGAGAGCTTACAGAGCCGCTACCAGCGAATTGCTTAGAGGCTTCAGTGAATTTGAGTTGGCCAAAATTGCACGAGATCATAATATTCATGCCCATAGCCTAGCCACCTTCGCCAGCACATGCAAGCTTCCCTTTGAACCAAGTCACCACTTCATTGCTGAAATAAAACACAGACCTTAAGCCCCTAACAATGTCGAGAATTGGCAGGTATTCCAAGATGATGCCCAGATTAACAATTTTTTGACTCTGGAGGATGAATTCTCTAACACAAACATTGACATGGATGCGATAGTTGAATCAAAACAGTTAGCAGAAGGAAAACACCTGACTTTAACAACTGCCACAACTAAACAAATCCTAAGCCCAACTATTTTTGACAGTACAACAGAGGACGACTGAAACATCTTTGTTCACATGAGACAACCAAAGTAAAAGACGAGTTTATTGACCTAAAAGGAAATGTTCTCCCTGCCGGCCTTACTCCATTAGAAGACATGTTTTATGACAACGATGTGGCCAAAAAACCAAAAATGGAACCTTTGAATGCCGCCATAGAGGAACACAACATAGGAACAACAGAACATCCCAGAATGATTAAACTATCCAAAAATTTGCCTCCTGACCAAAAACCGAAATATGTGGATTTGTTCAAAGAATTTCAAGATGTATTTTCCTGGAGTTATGAGGACTTAAAGTCCTATGACACTTCAGTAAACCAACATACCATTCCCCTAAAGCCAAATCAGAAACTGTTCAAACAAAAACTCAGAAGAATCAACCCCATGCTTCTTCCTTTGATTGAAAGAGAAATAAAAAGAATGTTTGAAGCAGGTATCATTGCGCCCATTAGATTCTTTGAATGGGTATCTAACTTAGTTCCCACCAGAAAGAAAACAGGAGAGATAAGACTGTGTGTAGATTTGAGAAATTTAAACCAGGTCTCTCTAAAAGACCACTACCCGTTGCCCAAAATGGATCATATCTTGCAAAGAGTAGTGGGTTCCTCTAGGATTTCTCTACTAGATGGATTCTCAAGATTTAACCAAATCCTTGTTCACCCAGACGATCAAGACAAAACAGCTCTTACCACACCCTGGGGAACGTTCAAGTATGTTAAAATGCCATTTGGGCTGAAAAACGTCGGTGCTACCTTTCAAAGGGCAATGGATATTGCGTTCGCCAGGGAGATACACGATTTCCTTGTAGTTTACCTAGATGACCTAACCCCATTCTCCAAATCGAATCGAGAGCACCTTAAGCACTTAAGGAAAATTTTCGTCACATGTAGGAAATACGGCATTTCCTTGAACCCTAAGAAGTCTTTGTTTGCCCTGGAGGAAGGCAAGCTTTTAGGGCATATAATATCTAAAGATGGGATCAGAATTGACCCAGAAAGAATTCAAGCTATCCTCCAAATCCCTTACCCAAGAAACACAAAAGAATTGTAAGCATTCCTCGGAAAGATAAACTTCCTGAGGAGATTTATCCCAAATTTAGCTGAGATAGTAAGGTTATTGAGAAACATGCTAAAAAATGACGCCAAGGTAAGATGGTCTCTTGAGGCCAACCAAGTTTTCGATAGTATAAAAACTGCCTTGACTCAAACACCTGTCCTCACCAATCCTCAATTTGACAGAGATTTTATCATTTTTTCCTTCGCATCTGAACACACTATAGATGTGGTCCTTATACAGAAAGATGATCAGGGCAACGAGAAGCCAATTGCTTTCTTCAGTCGAGCTTTGAGAGACGCACCCCTAAAATTTCAGAGTATGGAGAAGCAATCCTACGCCCTGGTCAAAGCCATCAAAGACTTCAGAATTTACATCCTGTACTCCCATGTGATCGCATATGTCCCTAATGCTATTGTAAAGGATATACTAACTCAAGAGGGACTAGAAGGCAGAAGAGGCAAATGGATTGCTAGCATCCTTGAATACGACATTGAGATAAAACCCACCAAGCTCATAAAAGGACAAGGGCTAGCCAAGTTAATGTCTGAAACAAACTTCCAAGCATTAGACATTAATCAACTGGACGATGAACCGGAGCTGGCGACTCCACAGATCAGTGAAACCTTCATACAGTCCCCTTGGTACGCTGATATTTTCTTTGTATTGTTAAACTTGTGCGCTCCCCCAAGATTTTCCAGAACCAAGAAAAGATTTTTAAGGATGAAATCATCAAACTTCTGTGTCATAGGTGGTGCTTTGTTTTGGAAACATTATGAAGGTGTTTTGCTTAAATGTTTAACTATAAATGAAACTAACAACATCATGAAAGAATTTCATGCAGGTGATTGCGGAGGACACTTATATTGGAAATCCACGGCTGACAAGATCTTACGGGCTGGTTATTACTGGCCTTCTTTATTTGTAGATGTGAAGAAGTTTACTACATCATGCCACAAATGCCAAATATTTGAAGGAAAAATAAAGCTATTGCCCTTGCCCCTAAAGCCCGTTTCAACCGAGAAACCTTTTCAACAATGGGGGCTTGACTTCATTGGAGAAATCCATCCCTCTTCCTCAGGCCAACACAAATGGATTCTAACAGCCACCGATTACTTCACCAAGTGGACTGAAGCCATCCCGTGTAGGCAAGCCAATGACTCCACCATTATCCAATTCCTTGAGAGCAACATCCTCTCTAGATTTGGCTGCCCGGAGAAAATTATTACCGACAACGCTGCTGCTTTCAAATCTAAAAAAATCATTAACTTTTGCCATAAATATCACATTACCTTAGGTCACTCCACAGCTTATTACCCGCAAGGTAATGGCTTGGCCGAGTCTTCCAACAAGAGCCTCATCAATATCATAAAGAAGATGCTAGAAGAAAACAAAAAGAACTGGCACAAAAAGCTCACAAATGCTCTACGGGCAGACAGACTTTCCACCAAAAAATCCATCGGGATGAGCCCCTATGAACTTGTATATGGCATGGAAGCCAAGTTTCCTTCATCTCTAGGCATACCTACTATCAAATTGTTGCAAGAAATTCAGGCTGAACCGAATGACATGCAGAGAAGAGTTAATCAGACCATTCACCTTCAGCAAACCAGAGAACAAGTTTTCAACAGAGCTCAGGTACTACAGGAAAGACTCAAGAAAATGTTTGATAAGAAGACTAAAGTAGAGGATTTATGGGTAGGCAACAAAGTTCTAAGATGGGATGCACGAAGAGAAGATAAGGGCAAACACGCAAAATTTGATTTTTGTGGAAAGGTCCGTACATTATCAGCGCTGTGCAAGGCAATAATACCTATTTTCTCAAACCTCTAGATGATAGCACAACTGAAGAAGGCCCGGTCAATGGCTGGATGTTGAAACACTACAATGATCCTCCTGCTTGAAAAGAGCAGATGGTGGTTGGTTTGTACATAGTTGTGTATATTAGTTTTTTGTTTTTTTTGCAAAGAGTTTATAATGTTGAAGCATGCAGAAGAAAGCAGGCGGTGCTATACAGTTTAACAGCAACAACTAATGATTAAGGCATTCTGACCTGCTGTTCTTGGCTTCTCACAAGGAGAAGCCATCCCCAAGTGGAGCCACTATTAGCCTCCTGCTGCAGTAGGTTATTCATTTTTCATGATTGACATTTTTACAGGCCAAATATGTCATACTTTGCATGCTGCAATGCTCCATATTTGCTTAATAGTCTCCAAGCGAAGAAGGCTACTCCAAGTTCATTCATTTGCCTTCCAAATTTTTGAAAAGTTATCCCGGTATCGCCAATTTTCAGTTAAACGGAGGTCCAAACAGCTTAATCTTGGTCTCCCTAGGTTTAAATTTCCTATTTTAGAATATAGAGAATGTAAATCTGTCCAAACAGCTTAATCTTGGCAGATGCTTAGATAGGTAGAGAAGCAGAGGACCCAACAGCTTAATCTGGGCCCTTGGAAGAAATAAGGGTAGTATGTAGTTAGGAAAACATCAAAAGAAAAATGCAACGATGGGTTTGCAAGTCTAAGTGCACCCAAATCAAAAGAAGAAAAACTGTTAGGTAAGTAGGCTAGGTAGGTAGTTCTGAGGTTGCTGAATCCTAATTGCTGATCAGTTCCAGATTTTCAGGTTTCATCTCACTCAAGACACAATCAGCAGGCAGTTCTATGCGAGAAACTCAAAAGAGATATAACTAACTCCCCTTCTCTTCTTTCCCCAATCATTAACTAACTTCCCCAAAAGAGGTCAAGATTTGCTTGATACCTCTTAAGTTTCATCATTTTCATAACACTAACTCGAG
>APFE030689777.1:3323-14399 GCA_000404065.3 Pinus taeda | reverse complement strand
TACGTGTCAGCTCACTATTCGGGAAGTTGTGTACTGGGGTATAACACGGCTCAATGGTATACTATTTCTTTTTATTTTTTGTTTTTTCTGCATGACTTGCTGTTCAAAGCCATTTCCACTGTACACTCTGCAGCATTAGAGTTTGAACGAGTTTTGCGTCCGTTAGCTTCTCTGTGTTTCAACAGCACAAACAACTGCCGTTCCTTTGAGAGTTTACAGCGAAACCATGGGAGGAAGATCAATTCGGAGAGAAACGCAAGTGTTAATAGTCTCTGCTGTTGCCCGAGAAATCCTGGCAAGAGCAGGGTGGCTGACCTATCTTAACCGCTTGCAGGAGTCTAACGAGACAGTGACAATTGAATTCTTGCAGAACTTGCAAGAGGACCACTCCATAGTGAGGGGGAGACGCATAATAGTCACCGATGACATAATCGCAGAAGTCTCGGTACTGCCAGCCACTGGACCAGTATGGACGTTAAAAAAGGAGAGATTGCAGAAGATTATAGAAATATTCTAGGACGAGGGACAAAGCCTGACAATTCGAGGAAAGGGGGTTCTGCCAGCAACACTAGGAGATCCATGGGCAGAATTAGCAAATACCATCCAGACCTACATCACCTGTGAGGGTAGAAAGGACGTGGTAATACCATGACATCTTAAACTCTTAGCTGTACTAAAACAAAAATGATTTGTAAATTTACCTGCATTCTTGAATTCATTACTTCATCACGTTGCACGGAGCATGAAAAAGGCATATCATGTAGATTCAGTTGTTAGTCATCATGGGTTGATTCGGTTGATAGTCAACCATAGCCTCACCCAGCAACAGAGCAGCTGGGAAGAGCTAATTTCCATTATAAATGGGGGATTGGCCACACCATCCCCAAAATGGAAACATGTCACCAGCACACCCGAACGTCCAGAAAAATGGAAACATGTCACCAGCACACCCAAGCTTCTAGAAAAACACAAGAAATCGGCAAAGCGGAAACATGTCACCAGCACTCCCGAGCAACCAGAAAAGCGCAGGAAATCAGTCCGGCTAGCATGACTACGAGGGGGGATGGAGAAGCCCCAAGAAAGCACTAGCTAGCCAGTAGAAATAGAATATGAGCAACCCCCAAGGCCAGAAAAGGAAGACAACGAGAAAGAAATGCAGGAAGAAGAGGCAGAGCAATCTGCAGAAGAAAAAGAAGAGGAGGCAGAGCAATCTGCAGAAGAAGAAGAGGAAGAAGAGGTAGAGCAATCTAGAGAAGAAGAAGAAGAAGAAGAAAAAGAGGAAGAAGACGAGCAATCTGAGGAAGAAGGAGACAAAGAAGAAGAAGCCGAGCAAACCGAGCAGGAGGAGGAAATGGAACAGTTGGAAGGCAGCCCATTACAGGACCCATTAGGGGAAGTTGAATTGGCCAAAGTTTTGGCCAATATGGGCGAATATGGCCAACCTTCCAGTCCATCAGACCTCCATGCCAGAGATAAACCCCAGGAGAAAAATGCACCCGAGGAATCACATGTAAAGGAGGCAGAAGAAGAAAATCTGCCTGTTCACGATGAAAAGATGATAGGAGATGCTGAACAGGAACAATTTGTTCCTAACCAGAAGGCACCAGAAGAAAGTCCGGAGGAAATAAGGGCAGAAAAAGAAGTCGCCCAAGAAATAACAGAACCAATTAGGGTTCTTGCCCCAGAACAGTCAGAGTGGAACAATGAAGAAACACCCCAGGAAGAAAATTAGGAAACTAGCCACAGTCCAGGCCGCAGTGAACAACCTGCTGTTCCTTCTGAGGAAATGGTGGACATAAGGGAATTGCGAAAGGAACAACATATATTATTGAACATAATAGTCCAGCTCCACCAGCAGATTAGGATTCTAAAGGCAAGTTAAAGGGTAAAAGTGACTTCAGGAAGGAAAATTGTGGCCACCCCAGCAAAACCCCTCAAGGGCATGGGGCAGAGGACCTGAATCCATCCTGCAGTTCGAAACCCCGTCGAAAGCCAAGCTGTTGTTCCAAATGATGCTGAGAAATAGACTGATGTTCCGATTGAAAATGAACAACAATGGATTGATGTTTGTGTTAAAATAGAAATGGATGAAATGTTGATCCGTGATAAGGAAATTCAGATGGAGGCACCACTTTCGGAGTAATAAGGGTTATGAACTCAAAGCAGCGCATTAGAAAAGTTCAGGTAAAGCTCCCAGCCTCCACTGCTGCATGGAAAAGGGATCTAAAAACAGTAACCCTAAAAAAGGGTTTGAAGCAAGCTCAACAAGAATTAGAAAAGCTTAGAGAGCAAATGGTTCCTCGAGAAAAATATGAAGAGCTACAACAGCAGCTAAGGAACGTCAATCTATCCGAAAGCCAGGCCTTTGAAGGGTGGCGAAAGGAACAAGAGAAAGTCACGAAGGTAACTCGTAGGTTAGATGTAGTTATCAAACAGATGGATACCTTGTGTTCTTTATACATTGACGTCCTAGCATGTAGAGCTCCTGCTAAGAACTATGCCTTGTTTTTAATGGAAAGATATTTGCAATTGAAAATAAAGGCTGTTAAAGAAGGTGCTCCCATACAAATTAACACCATAAATGATTTCATAAACTGTTGTAAGCACTATGGGGTAGAGGTTCAGAGACTATTGTGTGAATTTTATTTACATAACCTTGTACTAGAACAGGAGACCGAGCTGAACCCTGGCCCTTTTGTTGGGGACATTCAATTACAAACATTTATTTCATTTGCAGTTAACCAAATTAAATGGCTCAAAGCCTATAATTCTTTTCAAAGACAAGAAAACAGATTAGATTTATGGATAAGAGCCGAGCCTAGGGATCCAGTACAGTTATGGAGGAAACATAGAAACCTCATGAAGACTCCAGGAGTGATTGAAGCATTAGGACCCATGCATGAGGAAATCATTCGGCAGGGATTAGAATAATTTTCTTCTATCAAAGACCCTGCCATTGATGCAGCTAAATTCCGATATCGAATATCTAATCCGAATATCCATCTCAGAGAACCATTTAAGTATGAGAATTTTAAACTAGCTGCCAACCACTTGCCCCTCTATGGCAAAATTGTTTTAAGGGCAGGGCCATCCTAGTTAGGATATAGGTTCCGGAGTCCAATTATTTGGCATCCTGCACCCGGATACCAAGCCCTGTATGAGATGCCTGAGGGTCAGACAGGCCATTTCTTTGACTGCCTAGTTACGCATAATGGCTGTAGGCCTTCACATGAGATTCCATCTCTAGCCTACTCACTCACTGCCTTACACGTCAACTACAATGTTCTCATGAGGCCATGAAAAAGGGTAAGCAGAGGGGGTGTGTGGAGTACTAAAGAAGGTATGTTTTGATGGTTATTTCATTATCTTTTTCATTAGAACTTACAAGCCTTTTTCATCATGAACTTAGAAAATGATAAAGAATTGTAATAAAACATGTGAGATTAATATGCAAGACGAGAACGCTGACAATTGTCGTTTCCTTATGTAGGAAGGAGAAAAAATTAAAAGTTACCGTTCTAAAGGAAAATACAAAGACGGGTTAACTGCTATCCCTTCGACGGGAGACCACATGCAAACCAGATCAAAACGGATCAGCCCAGGAAAGGAAGCGGAGATATCAGCTCGGCGCAGAAAAGAGAAGGAATCACTGAGGGTTAACGGTTCTGCGAATCCCTCAGGATCAAGGCTATTTTATCTATTTCTACATTTAGATATCTCCATCGTCACCCTTATATAAGGGGCAACACTGTTAACTAGGGAGGTGGTTATGCCTTTATGTAATTTCTTTTAAAGATCAAAACTTTGATCATCGTGTCTTGTTAAGAACTGCTCTACTGTAATTTTACTTGATGCATTAATACAAACTTGGTTACTATTTCATCTTTGAGTCTAGAATAACTTCAAGCGGTGTACCCCTGGAGGCTAAAGGCCCGGTCCTGGAGGACACTTGCTTTTGTACCATTACGTGCGGTTTTTGTGTGGTTTTCTTATCGACGTGATCTGGTAATCTAATGTGTTTTATAAAGTTTATATCACATGCTCTGTTGTGTTTAATCCATTAAGGTTTCTGAAGACAAAAGCACTGTATTGACGCTGCATCATATTACTGTTCTTTTAGGTGTTGATATAATACGGTTAGTTTCTACAGAATACTGTTGCTGTTCCATTACAAAGCTTTTGTGTTATGCACTTGTTCCTTAACATTACAGAATTCATCTTGGAAGCTCTGTTCTCTGTGATTGTTGGATTCTTGAATACTACTGTTCTATCTTGAAATGCAATCGTCCTCTTTCTAACCGAGGTGATAACTGAATCAGACTACTATTTGAGTATGTTGTGTATATATGGTTTTCAGTGCTGTTCCATAATGTATCAATAATCAATGCTGTTCCATTTGTGTGTACATCTTTAAGAGTGAAGGATTGACGTTTGGTTATGATTAATGCAATTGATTTGATAGACTAAGATGTTACGACTTGTTAGACTTAGTTGCTGTTCTATTTCTTGACTGCTGTTCTATTTCCGAATTGCTGTTCCATTTTAGACTTGCTGTTCCATTTTAGGTTTGCTTTTCCATTTTAGGTTTGTTGTTCCATTTCAGACTTGCTGTTCCATTTCATTGCTGTTCGATTTATTTGCCATTCCATTTCTTATCTGCCGTTCCATTTCTTGTTATTGGTGTGAAGAATGATCTCAGGCTATAGTGAGCATCGACATCTGCTGTCCAGCTCCCAGACCCCTGATCTATTCTCTGATTTCCTTTTCCATCAGTTTCTAAAGGGATGGGTTATTGCTACCGAACCCTTCACTGATAGATTTCTTAATGCTCTGAACGTGTGATTTAGCCTTTTGAAGTATTTAAGCTGTAAACAAGCATCCATTTACTCTTGTATTTTCAAACACTATGCTACTAGCATTACTCTGGCAAATGATAGCCTCAGACTGAGACACTCTTTGAAATAGAAAAACGTTCCCGGATTGAAATATTAATGTGAGGTAACTAGAGGTGAAAGAGACCCTTTTTATAGCTCCACACCTTATCTTAGTGACATACTTGAATGTCTTCCTATGTAGTTACCAAAGATATATTCTAGAGAGGCCTCCTTCAAGCCTTATTGAGCTATGGATCAACCACAGTTCCATAGACTTTAAATAGTCGTTTATCATCATATATCATCCAATACAATCATACTCACAACAATGCAATGCAAGAAATATCATTATAGTACAGGGTATATGGCATTACAAACTTTGAAACTTTAGGGCAACTTTTCATATTAGATGAAATGTCCTACACAAGTTACCCATTCTTTAGTAAAATGAATGCACTTGATCCATGTCATTACTTCTTCCAAGATTGCTTACATGCTACAGTTTGGTAGATGTATCTAAAATTTCATAAGCACTGTTGAAGATCATATATCACTTGATAATTTCATCGTTGAATTTCTTGTGTGAAGGGACTCTTTATACATAAATTTCCTTAATGGTTTCTTCAAGGAACCCTTTGTAACTTCATATAATGCATATATTTCTAGAACATTGACATTTTCCTTTAATGATACATTTTTGCACAAATGGATTTTTATCCCGTAAGTGTTACACAAAAAATTGTCACCATGACTTTCTACAGTTTGTGTGAGTCCATAAACACTCATACATACCTCCTTTGCAAGTCTTAAGCCTTAGCTCTTCATGTCAAGCCTTGAAAATGGGAGAAAGACCTTAAAAATATCTTAAATCTTAGTTTCGCACTTTCTCTTAGCATTGCCTGCAGTGACGCACCCAATGGTCATGTCCCCTGCGAACCTGACCACTCTGTCTGTTAAGTGATGGGTGCGAACCCCTGTAAAAGTTAAAAAGGCGTGAGTTCACTCTTAAAGGAATATTACGTTGACAAGTCTGCTCCACATTGGTTCATCCATTCCATAACTAAGGGAGCTAACTCCATGATATGAGGTGCTTATCCCATTGAAGGAGGAACTTATCCCTTCAATGTTGGACTTGCAACTTCCTCCATTTGCACTATAAATTCAGGCATTGGGCTGGTAGTAGAGGAGGTTGAAAGCTGAAGATTCTTGAGGGTAAATACTGCTGGAAATTAGACTTCCTTTTTGAGCTTGTGAGAGGAGAGATCACATACCTTTCATTTCATTTGGGAAGTAAGTGAGGCTTGTCAAAGTAGACGAGATTCCTACTGGACCCTGGAAAGAGCTTGTGAAACATCAAGGGAAAGGTTGTAAGGTTCTTTTATTCATAAAGTTAATACAATCAAGGTTTTTTTTCTCAATTAACTATCTCTAATGGTTTATTTTATGAGCTCCTTGATCTTCATAATGAACATGTTTTATTATAGTATCTATGCAGGTGTTCTTTGATGTGTGTTTGTTTGTGTATGTAGGTTATTAAAAGGGAACTGCTTGAAGTTGTTGGAACAAAGCTGCCACAAACAAGCGTTGGACCGAGGTAGGGTCTATTACACCTCTTAGTTTTCATTTATGAATTGAAACATGTTTAGAGAAAAGTATATTTACTTGTGCTGCTTGTCGCTAGATATCATTTAATACTAGGGAGATCGGTCTTGTCTGCAAGAACGATTTATCCGGCCAACAAATTGGCGACTCCACTGGGTAGCGGTTTTGGTTTTTAATTTTTCTTTGCTTTGACTTGAGAAACTTGAGTTTTGGTTTCTGATTTTGCCTTGATGTGTGTGGGATTGGGTACTTGTTAGATCCTGGTCTGATTTTTATTTTTCAGATTTTTGGAAGAGGACCACACCTTCTGCGTTAGGTACAGTGCGGACTTGTCCGCACTGTTATAGTATAACACAGAGTGGTACTGCACTTGGTTCTACTGGGAGCTTGCGGACCCTGTCAAAAGTTTGAAAAACCTAAGATCCTTCCGCCCAGCTAGGTTTAGTTTTTCTCCATAGCTATTAGTTTATGCCCAGATCTGCACTTGTCTTGACAAAAGTTCCTTGCGAGTTAGTTTTCATTGGCATTCTCGTTTGAAGTGATTTTCTAGAAGTTTTGCCTGTTGGATTGATTTTTACTTGGTCTTTGTAATAGCTCAGAGATCAGAAGCCTTAGAGCCTTAGATCACCCTGGTATCTTTGGTCTTCTTACTAAGTTTGACTAATTTATGAAATCTATCCTTGAAGAGAGCTAGATCCCATTTTTCTCTTTTGCAAAACTTTGATTAAACTTGATTGAAAGTTTCGAATTTCATTTTTTATTAAAACATAATTGGGTGTTTTTGATTATTTTGTTGATCTGAACAAATTTATCCTTAGTTAGCTGAAAAACTAAGTCAAGCATCCTCAAAAACATTTCAAGTTTCTTTTCAATCCATTTTTGTTTAGATCTCAAGACTAGATTATAGTTTTGAGTTTTTCATAGAAATTATAGAAGCTTATAGAAAAATTTATTTTCAATAGTTTTTGGAGTTTTTCTAGAAATTTTAAAAGCTCTCTTGAAAGAATTGTTTGTTTTTGTAGTTTTTGATTGTTGAAAAGCGAAGGGATTTTCCGTTCATAGTCTCGTTTTTAAAGTTCTTTGAAAAAGACAAATTTTTTTCCTTTCAGTTGTATGTTAAGAGAAAGATTTGATTTTCAAAGCACTGCATTTTCAACTCTTCCTTAGCTAGAAATTCATTGAAAAGAAAAGGAATTGTTTATCATCTTAGGTGCATTTTTTAGTGTTTTGGAGTCGAGGCTTCACACCATAAAGTTTCATCTCCGCACCCATTGACTTAAGAAACAACCCATAAAATTAACGCTTAATTAAAATCCATCTAGCAATCTTTTTATTGTCTAGGGCTCTTTTCACCAACATAGCTTAGTCTAGTATCTTGGAGTAGGGAGTAATTAACTCTCCAAGATAGTTTAAACAAATAAGTAGTCGATCTTGCGGTAGGGAGAAATTCCAATTGTTACATCTATGCTCTAGGAAATCTCCTCTTAAAGGAGAAGCACGAGATCATATCTGAACCAGTGTGGGAATCAATCCTTCCTCATTGGGAACGATAGAAGATATTCACGTATTAAAAATGGTAAACCTCGGATTGACCATTATCAAGGAGCCTAGGGTCACTTGTTGGTAAACCTTGGATTATGTCAAGGAGCCTTCAAGGGGATTGAGCTTGTTACTCTGCCCTTGCATGCGTATCGGATCGTAGAATGTTCCCCCAGGTATATTTGTTTCCGTTGGTAACCTTAATGGCCATAATCTATAGGATTCTTTCCTAGGTGACGGTGGAGGGAAGATCCCACTGTACCTGGAGAAAACGTCGACTAGAATCACTTGGACTCTCTAGGGGGTTATCTTCACTCGAGACGGTTATAGTGGAGAAACTTGTACCAGTCTGTTTCATTAAGCAGGTTGTCGGGGTAACTGTTCTAACCGCCATTTCTGTATTGAATTCTGCGACGTTGGATTTCATCACCAACTAGTGTTTTTGATCTGGAAAGACATTGTTTGTGTGTGGTTTGATCTCCTAGATTTATTAGGTGTGTGCTTCAAATTTTTTGGTTCTCTAGAGAATTTAGGTGGTTTTCTTGATATTTTCTTTGTTTTCGTGTGAAGTAATTAAATAGTTAATCGTGGCTGAATTACCGAGACAATCCCGTCGACTTCGGGGGCAGCCTCCCGAATTTACACCAAGTCAACTTGAAGGGCTGCGAGCTCTTGTCACACCTAGTGAAACTAGAGTTGGGTCACCGGAGGCCGGAGAGTCTTCGTTAATCATACATCCTGATTATCTAGTTCAAGCAATAGAACATTTTTCTGAACCAATTTCATTTTCCGAAGTTACTAGTAGTATTACTCCTACTAGTTCATTAGCCGAAGAACCTAAAATATCTGAAGCTGAAACTGAACCTGCTGCACCCAGTGTTGTACAGGTAAATCCCCTCTACGGACAGAGGTGATCCCACTAGCCTAAATGGGGTCTAACAACAATCAAACAACACTAACACGCAGGTTCCTAATTGCAAAGTAAAGGCCAATGATGAGAGCCTACCTCGAATCTAAAGCTAGTATTCGTAGAAGAGTCGTCGCTTCCATTCTTTTGCTTCGGCTGGTCACAATCAGCACGATCCTCGTGAACAGACACCTGCACATGCAAAGAACAAGACAAATACAAGCATAAAATCCAAGAAATGCAACTATGTATCAGTCATAAAGGATACAACTCAAACATTATAATAAAGACACATGAGTGGAACCATAATGATAGTCGTCTATTATTATTGATAAACAAAAGAGAATACAACCAAGTTCTGACGTCAAATCCTCCTTTGGCTGGGTGCAGCAACACATGCCTTGCAAAGCTTGTAGGGGATGGGGAACAAGCCTCTCTCTCCTTGATTACTTGGACATGGATCTCCTCCTTAAAGATATAGCCTCGTAGGGATGAACAAGGCCTCTTGTATCATGAGCTTAGCAATTCTCATACTTTGGGACTTAGATTTGGGAGCTTGAAAAGTAGAATTACTAACTAGCTTGTCAAAGGGAAAAGAACAAGCTTATATAGAGGTAGGAGGAGTAGATAAGACCATCCACCTGATTTATGGGATTGTCCTTATCATTAGGAAGCTTCCATGAGAGGTGGAGAACTACTTCCCTCCTTGGGAGATTCGAAGCCCAACTGAACTAGCTCAAACTGTAATCAATTCATGGATAGGTTAGAAGGAACCTTCGGAAATTTGTTTGTTAAAAACTTTACCCAACTGGGTTGGTGCTAGTGAGGCTCTGAGACAGAGTGCCAGCTGGCACACCCTCTTTGGAGGATTTCCCCCATTGGCGCGAGTGATACACTGTGGAACAACGCCAATGGAGAAAGGGCTATTTTTATGGGTATTTTGCAGAAGGTGTCTTCAGGGCATATGGAGTACATACTCTAGGGGATACAATGCAGGTGTTTTCAAGTTATGTCACTTCTCACAAGTCCCAGAATAGGTCCTCCAATGTGCGGGAGAAGGGGTAACAGGGACGGTGACAAAATACTGTGTAACACCTAGGGTAGAAAGTATCATTACCCAGAATCTTCCTTCTGGACTCATTTCCATAGAAGAACTTGTAAGTTCGGATGAAGGTACAAACATCCCCGAAAATCAACCAGCTATCGAACTTAGGGAGCGTGAATCCATTTTCTACAGTCCCATTAGAGGTGACGCTTGGTATATTTTGTTGACCAACTTTTTAGAAAATCCAGGTCTCGCGTCTTCACCACCTCGATTTCCTTTCCATCCAACACCCAAAGGTTATTATCCTCCTTTGAATATGTCGAGACAGTCATCCTTGTTTTCTCAGACGCCAGAAACATTTTTACATGGTGGTCCCTTTGTTCCTCCTCGGTATCAGTCTTTATCTGGTACGTTTTCAGGAGCATCTCCTCAACCCATCGAATATGTAGTATCTCCGGGTAATAGTGGAACTAAACTGTTAAGTGTCGAAGAGATTATTATGATGTATGGTACTACTCCTAACTCACAACCTCAAGGTAGTTCAATACCACCTGGGGGGCAGCTGCAAGGTACTCAAATACCGCCTGGGGGGCAACCTCAAGGTAGTCCATTATCGCCTGGGGGGAAACCTCAAGGACAGTACATCCCTACGGGACAATATTTTCCTCAAGGTCAATCCCAGTACCAATATGTACCTCAAGGTCAACCTCAGTTTCAATATGTGCCTCAAGGTCAGTACTAGCCTCAAGGTCAGTACCAACCACAAGGTCAGTACCAACCTCAAGGTCAATACCAACCTCAAGGTTTCCAACCACCTTCAGGTCAATCATTTGTTCAAGGAACAAGAAATGTACTGTATAATTATCAACCTTACACTCAACCTAGTTTTGGTCCTCAATATGCTCAACCTGTTATGGGTCCATACCCCGGAATGAACGTGGTGTGGGATAAACAGACTTTGCAACCTAGTGTGCAGTTGTCATCTCAATCTGGACAACCTTTGGTTTCTGGTTCACCCTGTTAGTGTCAGTCTTTACAGCCTTCCTCCAGTGATCAAATGTGCTCTTACAAAGTGATTTTGAAGTGTCAAGGTCAAATTTTGTCATTTC
>APFE030689772.1:62962-84249 GCA_000404065.3 Pinus taeda | reverse complement strand
AAACTTAAGTTAGCTTAATTATAAAAAATAATTAAAAAAATTTAGTTCCGCGCGGAACCGTTCGGGTGGCGTGCGGGTGGCGTGCGCTTCCGGGCAGGTTGCGTGGCGCCACCCCATGCCCGAAGCGCCGGTGGAAGCGCGATTCCGGGCGGCCGCAACCCAAATGGGCAGGAATCGCCATTTTCAGACGGAATCGCGCCACCTCAAAATGGAAGCGCGCTTCGGGCAGCGCTTCTTGGACGCTTCGCCTCGGTGGCGCGCTTCAGGCTTGGGATCCGGGGGGGGGCGATTCCTGCAACACTGACCAGGACATTTCGGTTGGTTTCTTGTTTGGGTGGCGACTCCACTTTTTTATCCATTTACAAAAGTGAGCTTACTCTAGAAGAAATCCTAGTAGCTTGCTTAACCCTGCTCCCGATCTTGAAAATCCTCTAAGTTGAAGACATTTGATGCCATGAGGCATATTTTGTATAGTATCTCTAACCCTACTCCTTTTCATTTATGTCATTAGTTAGTTTTATTTCATGCATTCAAGTTATTAGTTTTTTCATTTCACTTTGTTAGAGTAGATTTTTTCTATTCCTACATATATTCTATGTATGCATGATGATTTCGATCTTGAATGGATTCCTGTTTGATGGACTTTAGTTTTCTTGGATACAAGATTTTGGATTCACATGGCTCCATTAGAGCAACGTGTCCCCATATGGACCCAAACGTTGCACACATTTTGTCACAGTTCCAAAGAGGCAGTTGTACTATTTTTTTCAAGCTTCACAATGATCAACCAGTAGATTATTATGTCATTATAAGCCCATTCTGCAAATTTGTAATATAAATGATGCTAGTACGACCGCTAATTATGTAACAGCCTAGATAAGCCTATGATTTTGGCAACAAATTTCATCCTAAGAGGTTTTTCATCTCACTAATTATTTGTGCTTCTAAACATGGATAAATGGTAGAGCTTTTCCCTCCAGCCTCACCCCAAAGTAGGGTGGAATTTATCATCAAAGTCTCAGGTGAGTCCTAGTGTTTTAGTAGTCTTTTGTAAATGTGATTTGGGAATAATTTAAGCTATTTGGCTAAATTATTTTATTACAAATCAATTGGTCTACTAGATCATATTGTGTCGCGGAATTGGATAAATATTTTGAGGGTTTATAACGAACAGGTATTCCCCCTTTGAAGGTTGAATTTGTAAAATCTTATGCAAAAAATATTTTTGTGCATGGTTCTTCATACTTAGACACCATGGCTAAAATATTTGAAGGTGGAAAGATAATTGATCCACTCATGAGTCAATTAATTAATTTTTCTGGTAGAAATAAAATTAATTCCTAAGCCAGAAAATTAATTAATTTCGAATCAAAATTAAAATGTTAGAGAAATGAATTTCTCCAAATGGAAAAATTCGTGGGTCAAAAAGAAGTTAATTTTTGAAGGTCCCCACCAAGGGAATATTGGAAATTTCAAGAAAATTTGGACCCTTCGACCTTGGTGGTTAAGTCAAAGTCAAATTTGTTAGGAAATTAGTTCAAAATAATTATTTTTAAATTAATAAAAAGTGGATTTAATGAGAAATTAGGAAATTCCTCTAAAATAAATATTTTTGACCACAGAGATTAAAAGTTGATTAAGTATTTATTGACGGTCGAGATTACTTTGACAAGGATAAAGCCTGCCAGTCATTATTTTCCACTTCAAGGAATTTCTCTATAAATAGAAACCATTTTTCTTTTGTTGGGATCATGATTGATCTTTGGTCTGATGTAATTTTGTAAACGATGGTGTGAACTTGTGAAGCCACTGTTTAGCTGGGAATATTTGAAATTTGAATCTCATAATAAAAGACTTTGGGATACAGTTCATGCTGTCTTTGTCTCATTGATCTATAGTATATGTTGGGTATGTGTTTTCCTATATTGTGCTTCAATATCATATAAATTGTTATTTCATTTGTAGATGATAGCAACATTTTATTGGTAAGTTTTGGGTTTATCTTAGGTGATCTAATTCATTGTATGATCTAATGATTTTTCTTAAGAAATATATATAGAGTTTGCAAGTTCCCCAACCCTTGGGCTCCAAGTTCACAGAGTTTAACAATTAACCAAATGAATCCCGCAAAAAATATCACATAAAATGTAAAGAATCTAATAGCTTACTAATGTAATGCTTTAAGATGACCATTCTGTAATAGAACATAAGATGACCATTCTGTAATAGAACATAAGATGACCATTCCGTAATTTAACATGCACATACCACAATAATCCACTTAAATGCCAAAAAATATTAGATATATGTGGTTTAAACACAAATCTTATTTATTATATTCGCATGAGTAAAATCCAATTTTGTAAAATATTGATTATTGTCCCAAATTTAATTATAAAACCTTCAGGAAGAAAATTTAGGTTAAGCAATAACATCTAATAGATCCAAATTGTGTCTTAAATACAACTTCAAGTCAAAGATGAACACATCTTGAAGTAGAACAAAACCTTATGTAAATATGTCAACTTAAGGATAATTCGAAGTTGTGCTTAAGTGAAAACAAATCCAAGGTATGACTTGGCATGTTCAATTACTGAATTTGATTTATGATATTTAAGTGCAAATTTCAAATTTGTAATTAACATGAAATCAAAAGTGCTTATAAGAACTTTAACCAACCATTTAGCATTAGATTGTTAATTAGGAACTTAAAGATATTCAATTAAAAAACATTCCAATATGATTGCAACAAATATAAATAAAAGATTATCAATATAAAATAAGATAGACTTGAACAAAGGTAAATCCAACTTACTCTTTTATGAGTATCACTGATAGATTTACTTGAATTTGCTAATAATTTCCGTTAGTAAAAGATACATAAATTGAAACAACTCCTCAAGGAAAATTTGCAATTAGAATTTGAAATAAAACAGAAAGATCACCTCTAACTTTTGAATACTTATCAAGTTCCACAAACGAAATAGAACAAGACTAGAGCTCATGTAAATCTGATTTCTTATGTCTCTTATGGTAATTTCCAGGTTTACATAAATATTATAATTAACTGAAAGAACAAAGATAAAACATGAAATTAATTGATCTGGAGTGAAATGCAATTAGGTTTTCAAGGTGAAAAGTTTAGAAACATCTCATTTTAATGATTTTCAAAGTTTTGATCTGTAAAATGTGCAGCTTAGATAACATCGCATTTTATGCTTTTCCAATGGCATATATAGTGGTTGTACTAATGCAGATGAGTGATTCACAGGAAAAACAAAATAGAAGATCCTCATGCATTTGTAGATATTTACATACCTGAGTGGCATTGTTAAGCATGCGACTAACTTGAAAGTATGTGAAACCGTTGAATAGAATTGCTCCCCATAGAGGAGCATAGAAAGTAATAAATTGGAGGACCTGATGAACACACAGTTTCCAACTCGGTAATTTATAAAACTATAGTTGTATGCATAACTACACACTTTCCAAAATTCAACAATCAGCTTTGTTAAACAAGAATTGCATATGCAAACAAAAGTACCAATGATTTTCTTTCACCCAAAAATACCAGCTATAATCTTCGCAATGATAAACTTAGAAAAAATATGTCATGTGACAAATTAATGAACAAAAAAAGATACAGTAATCAGTCTTTCAAGGGCAGTATGATTGGATGGTAAAGAGCATGGAAAGAGAAAAATGTATTGTTGTGTACCTAAACACAACATTCTCATGCCTATGAGAAAAGATATGATTATGAATTGTCTTACATCTAAGGTCATTGCTTTGTAATAATGTTTATCTTTAGTCATGTTGCTGCAAAATCTAACAGGCCTTGGAGAGGGGTACCCTACAAAGCTATCATTAGACAAACTGCTATCACTAAACAAACTGACAACCATAAAGTAGTAGGCCATTGTCACAATAGCTACTACCCCTTGCGCTTTATGGATTTTCACCAAGGAGTTGCATTATAACATCACCTACAAGAGATATTCTAGATTTGGAGGTTCAAGGTGATGGAATAGCCCACCTAGGGATGGCTCGGCTTAAGAACGAAGTTTAAACTATGAGAAAAGGCAATTCACATCCCAAGTAGAGGAAAAATTGAGGCAACGAAAGACCTGGGATTTGATTGATATGTTATTATTTGAGATCACCTAAGGTCAAGATGCCTAGAAATGGTTCCCAATAATGAATATTTACAAGGTAAGGGCAGATGAAACCTTCAACAAGCCCTCAAGTTGAAGCTATAACCAAACTAGGGTTTTATCCTAGGGCAAATAACTAGGGCAAGATAAATTATGATTGTAAATGGAAAGGATGGCCACCAAGGGAAATGATTTTGAGGCAACCACTACAATCCTTGATATTGAGACCTTCAAAGACCTAAATTCCTCTTCCTAGCCAATTTGCACTAAGAACTAGTTGGGTCGCTTGGCCTTAAGAGGGCCCAATTAGGGAAAGAGAGAGAAAATTGAAATTTATGGATAAAAGATGATTCAATCACCATTAAGACATCGTCAGTGCCTAGTCCTTGGGTTGATGAAGTCTATGGAGCTGATAGATTAGCCAAATCTTGCAAAGGAGTAAGGATGTTGGATGCCCTATAACAAACCCTAACTATTGCCTTTGTGAGGAATTGAAGTCACTTGCGAGAGCTAAAATCAAGATACACCAAGAAAAATGTTATTTACATTTCACATATGAGTAACGTATGCAATTATGACATCTAGATTCTATAATATTAATTTTCAATAAATTAGGGCACAATAGAAAAACTCTCGATCATCAAAACATTCAATACACTAGACATAAGCATAAATATTACTCAAAAAATAGGCACACTTACAAGGTGAAAATGCATGAATATTCCATTGTCAATCTTGTTGAGCACACTTGTGTCAATAGTTCCAAGAAGCAGAGTACAAAGTAGTGGACAAAATTTTTCAAGATCATTGTCATCATTCAACTTCAGTTTTATCATTGTAATCCCAAATTCTACTATTGTATTGTAAAGATGATTCTAGTATGACTATTATGCCATGTAACAACACCTAGGAAAGCCTGTGATTCTTCTCAAAGGGTTTCACTCTAGGGAGTTTTTTAACCTCCCCAAAATATTTGTGTTTGTAAGCACATAATCGGCAAAGTTTTTCTCCCAAATATACGCCAAAGCTAGGGTGGAACTCATTGAAGAGGTCTTAAGTGAGTCCTAGTGTTATCGAGTCAATGTATTGTTATCATACTAGAGCATGTGTCTTTGAGTCGCAGAATTTGGTAGAGTCTTAAAGGGTCTATGTCTATTGTAAGCTTCCCCTTCTAAGGGTGATTATTTGTAATATTGTGATGTAAAAGTGTTGTCTAGGAATATTTTTGTTGAATGGTTCCTCATAATTAGAAAACCATTACCAAAATATTTTTTAGGCCCACTTTGAGGGTGGAAAATATGTAATTCCCCTCTAGAGTCTTTTAATTAACTTTTCTTGCGAAAATAAAAGAAAATAATTAGCCGGGAAATTAATTAAATTGTGTCAAAAATTAATTTGAGAGAAATTAAATTCTCTCCAAGTGGAAAATTAACAAAAAATCCCTCGAAAATTCGTGGGTTCTGTTGTCGCCGAAACTGTATAGGCAAGATGCAACAATGCTCAAGACGAGAGTTGTCACTCTGATCCACGCCCTTGCCCTTCTAGTTGTCTCCCTACAACAAACTATGGGGAGTAGTCCCTATAAAATGTGAAGACGAGAGACTCGTTGGCAACTAGCAAGTCCGGGAGACCCAACTGAATGGCCTAGCAACTTGGTTGAAATAGCAAGTTAAATTGATTTAATTAGATTATTATGGAAGACTAGTGCCTTGAAAGGATTCAATTACTTGCTTAAGAGAAATTATTTACCAAGTTACTAGATGAACAATTGTTGCTTTAGGGATGCTTCACTATCCTAAATGAGATGCAGAATCTTCGTTTATTTTAAGTTATATGTGTATTCTAAATATATCCTTCATTTTAATTGTTTTGAAGCTAATCTCTAGAGTAGGTTGTGAGAGAGAAGCCAAGGGGAAGCAAGCTAAGGCTTGATTAACGATACCTCCCCTTAGGTTCTAAGTTCTAACCAACCGATGCATTTGGCACCGCAAAGACTGTGACTCTGACGACTGCAAGGTCACCGTGTTAACCACTAAAGAGGTGTTAGATGTGAAAAATTCTAAAATGGAAATCCTACTGCAGTGATTAATATGACTTTTACTTCTTACTTCAGAGATAAGTTATCTACTGTATTCTTATGGCAAATATCGAAACATATTCTATTGTAGCCTTCACAATTAAAACATCGCAGAAATTAAATGTAAGTAAAATGTCCGCACATATACAAACACAACGACATAGTGATTTTTGGACAATTGTCCCCGGAAAAACCCAATGTGGGAAAACCGGTGCAGCAAATGAGGGTTTTATTGTTCTTCAGTGTTGATTTGGGGCAACATTGGATGTGCTCTAGCCACGAAAATTGGTGGAGAGGCTTAAGCACATGATATCTCTAATACACAAAAATGGTTTGGGCAGATTCTAAACAGATAGGGAGATATTAAAATAATTAATATTTTTAATGGACTCCCTAAGTCTAAACTTAGGGAAAATAAAAAATTAATGTGAATTAATATAAAACTATGTTAGAAGGGCCCAAAAGTCATAGATCAAGCCATAATTAATCTTAGCCATTGATTAGGGACTTAATCTCAGTTGTTGATTTGTCAACGAGAAAAGTATAAGAGGAGGCTTGAGGGTCACTTGGAGAACACACCGAGTTGATCAAGATTTCGATTTTCTGGGGCAGGGTTTGCTGAGGAAGTCGAAAGAGTGATTAAAGTTGCAGCTGAGGGGCAGTGAATACAGAGGCAGAGAGGCAGAGAGGGTACCAGGAGAATTAGTGCAGAAGCTAGGAGAGAGGGATGTAGAGCCAGCCAGAGGCCGCGCAAAGCCAGCTAGGGCCCACGCAGAGGCAACCAAGAGTTGCACAGTGCCTCAGAGAGCCAGCATGGGTGACGCAGAGGCTCTAGACGCTGACGCAGTGCCTCTAGAGGTTGAAGCAGGGGTTATTGGGCTAACGCAATCCCTAGAGGCAGACGTTGGGGTTTTCGTGGGACAGATTGGAGGTAGGAGCTGTCGAAGTCTTTATCCTGGGTTTCAGCCAGAACATTTCTCTTCAACTGAGAGGTACTACTACCGAGATTATTCTCTATTGGGTGAGTTGGTTTTGGCACCCACATTGTAGTCAGAAACTGCATAATAATAAAACCGTCAGATAGCTACACCGGTTTTCCCGCATTGGGTTTTTCCTAGGACATTGGTCCAAAAACAACGGTGTCACTTGTGTGCTTGTTTTGTTTCCTTCAGTTGATGATATGTAATGTGCTGACCATGTACTTGTATTTATTTTCAGTATTTACATGGTAAATAGCTTGTTAATTAATAAGAACAAGTAGGCAAAAATAAATCAAAAAAGTACATGAAGGGTTTCTAACAGATAGACTTAGAAATTCCAACATGGTATCAAAGGGAGGTTGCAAATCACAGGAGAACAAGACATCAGTCAAGCAGAGCAGCAGCAACAGAAAACAGTGGTCCCGAGTGACAGAAGTTGTTCCTAGCAGAGAAGCAGCAAGGGGTGACCTAGTGCCTGTGTCATCAAGTTTGAGCCGGGGAGAGGATCAGCGCAGTGGCAGAGGGGAGTAGACTCGACCTACACAATGCCCGGTCATCTTTCTCGGTTAGGAAGGATTGATGCTCGTGGCCAAGAGGTGCGGATTTTGCTAGTGTCGAGAATGCGCAGAGCCTAGAAGCTCTAACCTTCAGTTTGTTGGGGCTTAGGACGCTATGGGTAAGTTGCAGAGTGAAGTTGGTGTGGTACTGTAGTCAGAACAATACCTAACAGGACAAGACCAAGGAGGAGGGAGTTGCTACTAAGGATTTCTAGCCAAGAAATCCAGATCAATAGTGCAGCTGCACTAAGGATCGGAGTGGGGCCATCTCGACATTGGCAGAGGGGTTTCCAGGAGGGAAATCGAGGCTGAGAGGGAGTCACACCGAGAAATTCCAGAAGGGAAGTAGAGGAGCAGCGAGATAGCAGTGAACGGGGTAAGAGACCAGGACAGACTGGACGAAGCCTCAAACTTCGTAGACTAGAAGGCCAGAATCTTATCCGTTCTAGACAGGAACCGTCTCAAGCAATTCGCCTTAAGTATAATCCAAAAGGATGCTAGTTGACCCGGCTAATAACGATAAGTACGAGGATTCAATGGCGACGGCCAAGAGCATCATCCTTGATAGGGTCAAGGACCATGTAGTACCACACATTGCCAAGAAGAATATGGCAAATGAGATGTGGGAGGCCCTAAAGGAGTTGTATCAACATACTTCTGTGCAGAGGAAGATGCTACTAGAAAATCAGATGCGGACATACCAGATGCAGAAGGGAGAACAGATCGACCCCTTCCTCGGTCGATCAAAGGAGATCCGGGATCAGCTGACTTCCATAGGAGCCACGCAAGATCAAGAATTGATGGTGAGAACAACCCTGAATGCAGTCTCAGAACTCTGGGAGGTGTTTGTCCAGAGCATACTGGGTAGGGCGACCCTTCCAGATTGGGAAGAAATGTGGGCGACTCTTCGCCAAGAAGAGATCAAAAGGCTCAGCAAGGCGGGAAGCAACGACAAGTGGATTAGAATCAAGGAGGAAGAGGAGGATGTTGCCCTAGCATCTGAGGGAAAGTAAGAAAAACGGAAGAAGAAGGACCTCTCCAAGGTCAAATGCTTCAATTGTGGGGAATTGGGTCACTATGCGAGCCAGTGTCCGAGGAAGAAGAGCAAAGGAGAGGCTTCTAAGACCAAGGCTACGCCAGCAAGGGCGGAGAAGGAATTGGAGATAGATGATGACTCTGCCATGAGTGCTCACATGCCACTTGAGAGGAAGTGGGGAGACATCGAGTTGTAGTCAGATGGACTACAGGCGATGAGGGGCAGGATCCTCGAGATACCCAACCTCTTTGATTATACCTTGCTACGGGAGCCCCGAAGAGGAGTAGCAAGACTAGCGGATGTCGATAGAGACGGATGTGAATGGAGCGAAAGGGGGAGCTACAATGCAGGAGTCCCAAGACAGCGTGAGGCAGCAGTGCGAGAAGCACAGAGTTGTTGCAGCCAGTGTTTTTAAAACCAGAACTAGTGACCGGACCGGTCCACCTAATGAATCGGTTTACCGACCGGAACCGGTCTAACCGGGATTGGTTTGGTCTAAATGAACCGGTTTTAAAAAAATATATTAAATAATTAATTTTTAATGAAACAAAACTATTTTTAAGATGTAAAACCATGATTTCCAGGCCAATAGAGACAAAATATGCAAATTTTGCTCATTTATATACCATGTAAAGGTGAATATATCAAAATGGCACCGAGTGCAATACATATCATCGACAAAATAGCAAAATACATAAGCAATGAGGCTCTAAATGGCCTATAAAGTCCATAAACAATGCTGCAAGCTATGAGTCAGGCCATTGGCCTACTACAAGTCTACAGTGTACACATGATCAATCATCAAGTTCATCACCACTACTAGCCACAGAATCACCAAGTTCATCACCACTACTAGCCACAGAATCACCAAGTTCATCACCACTACTAGTAACTTTTCAGGTCATTTCCTCTGTCCCAAGGCTTCCTAAGCACTAGATTTCCCCTGCTTCTTCCTTACTGTCTCACCCTATAACACAGATTAGTCTTTTTCCAATAACACCAATATATGGAACATGATCTGAAACATCAAGGATTAAAGAGTGTAGTATCCCAAGGGGATTTTTGCCCTTAGGGTTTCTATTTTGGTTAGGGTGTCCATTAAATCAGAAAAGACTATACACAGCAGTGCACATTCATCTTTTTAATTTTCATCAAACAATGGGCATTCATCTATGTAATGCATGAATATAAAAGATCTTCAACAGTAATATAATTCTTCAACAAAGCTTCAATAAATTAGGCTGACTGCCCAATGAATAGTAGATTCCCCCAAGCATTAATCCACAGTATAGTTCTGATTACAATGTCAAGATTTAGTAGACCAATGTTCCAACTGTAATTCACAATGGCAAACCCTTCCTTAACCGCTTTTTTCCTTGCCGTGAAGTAATGCTTCAACCTCTGGTTATATTGGCTTACTGTTGTAGGAGAGTTGTTGTGCTACCCTGCTTGCACAATCCGAGCCTGCAGAGGTTTCTCTATTTTCCAAAACGTATGTGGACCAGAATTAGATGTTTGTAGTCTTCAGAGAGATGTTAATTGGTAGATTGCTACCTTAATAGCCTCGGGATTGAATTAGGGTGATGCTGCAGAAGATTCTTGTTCCCCCCCAAAACCCCTAAAACACAGTCAGGACTCAGCAATATGCTTTTTTCAGTTGACAGTGAGCGTACCTAAAACCGGCTGATTTGATACAAACGGCCGGTTCCATCCTAAACCGGTCGGTTTTCACCGCTTAGGACAAAAAAAAGGAGAAATGGGCAATCAAACCGGGTTTTTGGCCGGTTTCAACCAGTGGGCTTGCTAACCAGCCGGTTAGACTGGTAACCGGCTAGCAAGAGTGGTTTTTAAAACTATGGTTGCAGCAGCGCAGGGTTCAGAGAGGGAGCACTTGTCAATGACAGAGGGAGCTTTAGCATCGGGAGTGTTTTTTAGCCTGACGGAGATGTCAAAGTTGCGAGATCAGCGACTTACTTCTCAGTAACTGAGTTGCAGTGCAGCAGTTAGCAATGGCAGTGCTATGGGCAGCATGATGAGATGGGTTGCAATGCAAATGCAACAGTGGCAGGGGCAGGGCCATGGACAGCAGCACGGATACAGAGCGAGTTGTCTTACAGATGCAGCAATGGCAGTGGCAGGGCCATGGCTAGCAGTACATGATGCAGCAATGCAGAGGATGTCGAGCAGCAGGCCTAGCATCAGCACAGGGATAGATGTCAGATGATCAGGGTGATGCTCAGTGAGGAGTATTACTAGAGCACAGTCCTCGCTAAGAGGGAGTGTTGATTTTGGGTAGCATCGGATGTGATCTAGCCACAAAAATTGGTGCAGAGGCTAAAGCACATGAGATCTCCAATACCAAAAAATGGTTTGGGCCAATTCTAAACAGTTTGGGAGATATTAAAATAATTAATATTTTTAATGGAGTCCCTAAGTCTAAACTTAGGGAAAATAAAATATTAATGTGAAATAATATAAAACTGTGTTAGAAGGGTCCAAAAGTCATGGATCAAGCCAGAGTTAATCTTAGCCATTGATTAGGGACTTAATCTCGGCCGTTGATTTGTCAACCAGAAAAGTATAAGAGGAGGCTTGAGGGTCACTTGGAGAACACACCGAGTTGATCAAGATTTCGATTTTCCTTGGCTAGAAATCCACCTCAACAACAACTCCCTCTACCTTGGCCTTGTCCTGTTAGGTACTGTTCTAACTACAGTACCCCACCATCTCCACTATGCAACTTACCCACAGCCTCCTAAAGCCCAGCAAATTGAAGGTTAGAGCTCATAGGCTCTGCACAGTCCCAACCCCGGCAAATCAACCTCCTCAGCCAACTGCATCAGCCCTCCTGGCCTTTGCGCTGCTCTGCGTGAGCCTACCTTTGCCTCCCTCAACCTCTGCACTGCCTCTTCCTGGCTCAATCTTGATGACGCATGCACTACGTCACCTCTTCCTTGCTACTACTCTACTAGGACGAGCTTCTATCATTCGGGACAGTTGTTTTCTGTTGTTGCTGCTATGTTCGGCTGATGTCCTAGGTTCTCCTGTGATCTGCAACCATGCTCTGATACCATCTTGAAGTTTCTAAGTCTGACACGTTAGAAACCCTTCATGTACTTTACTGATTTATTCCTACCTACTTGTTTTGTTAATTAACAAGTTATTTACCATGTAACATGCTCAACACATTACAAATCATCAACTGAAGGAAACAGAAACAAGCACTCAAGTGACACCGTTGTTTTTGGACTAATGTCCCCGGAAAAACCCAATGCGGAAAACCCGGTGCAGTTATCTGAGGGCTTGATTTATTAAGCAGTTTCAGAATACAATCTGTGTGCCAAATCCGGCTAACCCAACAGAGAAAAATCTCAGCACTAGTACCTCTCTACTCGGAAGTAGATATTCCAGCTGAAACCCCGGATAAACACTCCAGCAGCTCCACAGCTCTAATCTGCCCCATGAAACCCTAGCATCAGCCTCTCTCAGGCCCAATGTTAGCCCAGTGTCACCCTGGCTTGGCCTGCATCAGCCTCTAGAGGCACTGCGTTAGTCCTCTGGCCCTCTGCATCACCCACATTGGCCCTTTGAGGCAATGTGCAGCTCCTGGCTGCCTCTGCGTGAACCCTTGGCTGCTTCTGTGTCCCTCTCTCCGGCTACTGCGCTGATCCTCCTAGTATTATCTCTGCCTCTTTGCTTCTGTATTCACTGCCCCTAAGCTACAACTCTGATCACTCTCTCGACTTTCTCAGCAAACCCAGCCCCAGAAAGTCAAAATCTTGATCTCTTGGTTTGTTCTCCAAGTGACCCGCAAGCCTCCTCTTATACTTTTTTCGTTGACAAATCAACTGTCGAGATTAAGCCCCTAATCAATGGCTAAGATTAGGTCTGGCTTGATCCATGACTTTTGGACCATTCTAACACAGTTTTATATTAATTCACATTAATAGTTTATTTTCCCTAAGATTAGACGTAGGCACTCCATTAAAAATATTATTTATTTTAATATCTCCCAAGTTGTTTAGAATCTGCCCAAACCTCTTCTGGGTATTGGAGATCTCATGTGCCTTAGCCTCTCCACCAATTTTCGTGGCTAGAGCACATCTGATGCTACCCCAAATCAACAATCAAGGCACATGACAGGAGAAAACAAAAAACTTCACACTCTATCAAAGGAACCATCTTCTCATGCAGTGGAATTGGGAGACAACAAAAGTTATGTTGTTAGAGGCCTCGGATCAACTTCTTTAAAGCTCAATAATGGAGCAAAGCTACATCTCAATAATATACTCTATGTTCCAGGTTTGAAAAAGAATTTACTTTCAATTTCTTGCTTAGAAGATAAAGGTGATAGAATTGCTTTTGTAGATGGAAAAGTTTTGGTTTGGGGAAAATATTCAAGCATTGATAAAGCTAGGGTTATTGGAGTACATGAAGGAAGTCTATATAGAATCATAACACCATCTCTTCAAGTCCTAGTTCATGTTGAGAAATCTAGGGCATTATTATTAGATGATTTCTCTTTCATTAGTGACTGCTTGTGAATGCTTTTTACATGATTAGGTTAGGATCTTCTTTACATTAGATTCTTAGTGTTCTTCATCAAACAGTAACCAATGCAAGAACATAAATAGACAAGAGACACAACATGTACGATGTGAGCCAGGGCCAAAACCTCTCACTCTTTGAAAGGAAAACCCGCACAAATTCTTCTTATAGAGATTCCAATTGACGAATACCAAGACCAAGACCAAGACCTATTAGCCACTCCAAGACCAAGACACGAGTCCTCTTCTGCTTTTGTCTTCTAGATTCTTCTTCCACTGCTGAGGCTACATCACTAGAGACCTTCCCTGAGATAGCAATCCGAAATTCATCATTGCACTGTAAGCATGTCCAAATTGCAGCGTCATTGAGACTGTGACTTGAGCGAGGTTAGCACTGGATCCTTCTTCCTGTGACAGCACCAAGGTTTCTAAATAGAACTTGATTCAAAACATAGTCTATTCGTTGTTTCTGTGATCTCATCTAAGAGGGATCTCAATTTCCCTTGTAGCCTTCATGAAACAGAGGTAATTGAGTCCCTTTTCTTTCTTCTAAAATTCAGAGATATACCTTACTATCTTTTCTTATCCGAATTTTGAATAGTGACTTGACATCGAACTTCTCCATAGCAATAGATCACCAAAACAAGGAATTCGAACTTCTTATGTTAACTCTGTTCACCGAAATTTCACAGTGATGCAAAGTCTGTTCACTGTATTTCTGCAAGGATCCTAGCCTCCTATATATAGTTGTTCGACCATATATTAAGCCGACATTACCATCCGAATAGGTGTGACATTTTGGTGAGCCGACATAAGTTGTTTTCTTCATATTGCAGGCCGACATCAAGTCAAGAGGACTGTACTTGTCTTTTGGAGAGCCTTCTAGATGCTAGATTGACTCATATACATTTTACATATGCTCAAGAAGAGCTCTTCATACATGACATTAATTCTTTGACTTTAATGACAAATCCTAAGGCTCTCAATGGAGTCATCTAAAATATAATCACTTGCTCAAAAATAATTTTATTTTTCTTTATTACTATAAGGCTCTAAATAATTTAACCAGATATTTACTCTAAACAGAATATGAAATCTACATGAATCATGCTTTAAAGTTTAACTAGAATTCATATATCAAAATTTATTAATTTGATGTGGAGTACCTACTTGGGTTTCTGCAAATGAGGATGCTTCAGAATTGCTCGAAGATGCTTTAGAATTGCTCCTGCTCTCGCTCCCCTTACCAAAAGACCAATACCTCCCAGCCAACCTAAGTACTCAGTTCCAGAATGCTTCTCAATTGATGCAATCTGGTCCCTCGTGCCCAAAAACTTAAAGAACAACAAGGCTCAATCCTTACTGTCTGCATTTCTCCCGGTAATTTTCCTCCTCCCAACACTGCACTCTACCTCCTCCCAAGACTTTGCTCTCAAAACAGAAAGATCCCTTTTCAGTTGCACTCCCTTCTCCTTTTATTTCTTAGAACCTTCGTTCATTCATACTCCATTGCCTTGGCTAAGTGCCCCCTGTCTATTACGTGGCTCCTCACAGTGAATTAAAGAGGTAGTCACACTTTATTTTGACACTCATCACTTTATAAGGGTTTAGGTGATATCAACATATATTATGTAGTCCCCTTTTCTTTATTAAGATTTATTTAATATTTTATTATATTATACCTCTTTTAATGTTTAACCTTTAGTTAAGAGTTACTTCTTTTATGACAATATAGCTCCCTTTTGAACTTTAAATAATTTAATTTAAAACTTTTGGATAATATTCTATGGTTACTTATTATGATGACGACACATACTACAATACATATTCCAATATATTTTTGTGAGCTAGATATTTATTTAGTATCTTCAACAATTACGTCTTTTATCCTACACTTGGAATCTCTTCATAATTTAATATGACTACTAATGCAGTGCAGGCGACACATGCATATGTAGCTATCATATGTATGCCTCATATGCATGCTAATAATTCAATTTCGTTTGTACTGATAGATGGATCATTACATACATCCCTCCTTCAGAAAACTTCATCCCAAAGTTCAGGTTTATATGGTATACCAGTGATTATATAGTGTATTATTATTTTAGTAATTAGTATAATTATATAAGGATTATGTTCCGTGATTAACTACTTATTTAATGTGAAGAAAATTTAAAATATGTATTTTGAACATTGATAGGTTTATAATTTTAATAGTTAAGCCTAGCCTCGGCCAGATTCCCAAGCTATTCTAGAATCACCCTATCCTTCTAAATCTCTTCCAGTCCCATCCTATCCGTCCTCTACTAGAATATGCCATGGTGTCAGCTATACTGATCTAGCCATTCATAACCTCAAGGGTGATAGCGCCGATTACATCGACCTAATTTTCCAGTTGGCATCTGACAGTCATCATCATATGTCTAAGGGACCGTGACTCGTACAATCCTCCCATGACTCCAGGTTTTGGAGGATAAACGGCAGGTAAAACCTCCACCCCTCCTAGTGGGGCCAGGTTTAACACCCTATCATGGAATCTCATTGAGCCTTAATTGTCCATAAAACTTTTTTCATCATGTGGTCATTTTGGTAACGATATTATCTACGATGTAAACATTTGTCCATACATTATAACATATGCATCAATATATATAAAATAATCAGTTTATGTATAGTTCACACATGTTATCTATGGCGTAACATATTTGGCCATATCCAACTCATGTTATTAACTTTCATGTTAAAATGTAATCATTATTTTATTTCTATCTCATCAATCATATCGATGTGCATAAATGAAACAAAATTGTAGATATCTTAATTCATAATATAACTCATTATTTAGATTTTATAGCAAGGTTAATCAGATATTAAACTTCATCTTGGTATCCATAATTCAGTAAGGTTAATTTAAATAACATATTTCATATTGGTATCCACATTCCAGTGGAATTAAACAAATGTCATATATCGTGTTCCAGTAACGTAAAAATTTCATTTTTACATGTAACCATCTCAAAATAGTTTTAAGTATCTAATTTAAAGTAAAGTAAATATATACAAAATATGGCTTTTAGCTCCTCAAATTTAGCACAAGCTGGGGTATTTCTAACATATGACCTCTGTATCTTCCCAGTAGCCACTCCATGGCTATACTTGTCCCATTGGACCTTAACTTGGTCTACCGACGGTTCCTAAGTTGCCGAACTCTACATTCCAGTATACGTAATGGTTCGACCGAAATCGTTCCCTCATTCAATACCTGCAGTTCCTTCCATTGAAGGTTATGAAATTTGTTAGCTATGTAATGTCTATGTAATGTCTTAATACAGATACATGAAATATATTATGAACTTTATGCAAGTGGGGTTGCAATGCAAGATAATAAGCGACAGGTCCAACTTTTTCCAAAACTTTGAATGGCCCAATTAATCGGGGCAATAACTTTGTTCCTTTTCCAAACCGGATGGTGCTTTTGTTTGGTCTGATGCAAATGAAAATCCGATCTCCTACTTCGTAATTCCTATCTGTCCTATGCGCATTAGCATAACTCTTTTGTCTATCTTGTGCCTCTTTCAATTGTTGCATAATTTGTTTCACCTATTCTTCCATTTCTTGAATTAATTCCAATCTCACTATCACTCGATTTTCTAACCTGTCCCAACTTAACGATGTCCTGCAAGGTCTATCATACAATGCTTGAAATGGAGGTATTCCAACTGAACTATGGTAACTTTTATTATATGCAAATTTGAATAAGGGCAAGTACTTTTCCCAGTGAGTTTGTTGGTCCATAACATGCATCCTTATCATATCTTCTAATACTTGGTTCACCTTTTATGTTTTTCAATCAATCTCGGGATCATAAGTTGTACTCTAATTTAGCTGAGTTCCTAAGGCTGATTGCATACTAGTCCAAAATCTTGAAGTAAATCGTGAATCTCTATCTGATATGATATTCTTAGGTACTCCATGAAATCTGATAATTTCATTTATAAATACCCGAGCTATGTTAGCAACTTTGCAAGTATCTCTTAGGGGAATAAAATGGGTGTTTTTCATTAATTTATCCACTACAACTAGAATGGCATTATGCCTTTGTGAAGTAAGAAGTAGCTCGATGATAAAATTCATAGAAATTATCTCCCATTTGATCATAGGAATGTGTCGAGGTTGCAAGAGACCTACTGGGTGACAATGGTCAGCCTTCATTTGCTGACATTCAAGACATTTTGCAACGAATTGGATAATATCATGTTTCGTGCCTATCCAAAAGAAGAGTTTCTTTGCACACTTTCTTTACACCAAGACGTGCACAATATAATGCAATGTGGGCTTCCTTAAGGATGGTGTTTCGGAGATCCCACCATAAGGTATGTATATCCTTCTATGGAATCGCAAAATTCCATCATCTTCTAGTTCATATCCCTCAAACTTAGGTTCTTTTGGCTTTTTGCTATCAAGGTCAGATCTCACTTTTTAAATACCATCTCTCAAGAGATGTTCTAGTACTCGCTTTCTCAAATCTACCTTGATAGGTATGAGGGAAAATATGCGTGGTCTTGTACTTAAAGCATCTGCTACCACATTCTCTTTTCCTTTAATGTATGAAATTCCAAAATCACACTCACTTAGGAATTCAATCCATTGTCTTTGCCTAACATTCAAGTCTTTTTGAGTAAACAAATATTGTAGACTTGGATGGTCGCTTTTGAGCATAAAGCTTCTCCCTACTAGATAGTGTCTCCATATCTTTCAAGTTAGCACTACCGCGGTTAACTCTAAATCGTGCGTGGCATAGAGTTCTTCATGAGGCTTTAATTTCCTTGAAGCATATGTTATTACACTTGTATCCTGCATTAATATTGCACCTAATCCGTGCTTGGATGCATCAGTACACAGTGAAATTTTTGTCCATATCAGTTACTCGCAAGATTGGTGCACTGGTTAACAATCTTTTAAATTCAGAGAATGTTCTATGACATTCTTCATTTCATTCATACCTAACTCCTTTACGTTGAAGGGTTGTGATAGGTTTTGCAATTTTTGAGAATCCTTCCACAAACCTTCGGTAGTCGTCGTCTAAACCCGTAAAACTTCGCACTTCATGCACATTTTTTCAATATCAGTCATTCCATGTTGCCTTTAGTTTCTCAAGATCTACTGAGATCCCTTCGCCAGATATAATATGACCTAAGTAATGAATCTTTTTCTGAAAGAATGAATATTTAATTTTTCATATAATTGGTGTTCTTTGAGGCAAGATAATATTATCCATAAATGTTCTTCATGCTCTTTCTCATTCTTGGAGTAGATGAGAATATCGTCTAAGAAGACTTGTACAAATTAATCAAGATTTTTGCAGAAAACGTTGTTCATAAGGTTCATGAATATTGTTGGTGCATTGGTTAGTCCAAATGGTAGCACAGTGAGCTCATAATGCCTGACGCATGTTCAGAATGCAGTCTAAGATATATTACTTTAAACAAAGTTTTTCAATAGAAATCACATGAGAGAATTTTTTTGGCTGACGTGTTTCAAACCAACAAGTGTGGTTCATCATCAGCACTAGATGAAGATGCAGACCATGGCAAACATCTTCATCTGGTCCTGATGATGAACCACACTTTGGTTCGAAACGTGTCAGCCAAAAAATTCTCATGTGATTTCTACCAAAAGACTTTGTTTAATTCATTATGGATCACAGAAGCTTGAATACAGAAAATATATCACTTTCTTTAATTCTTAATTGATGATACCCTGATCTTAGATCGATTTTTGAATTTTAGCTCAATTTAAGTCTTGATAGTCTATGCATAGTCATAAGGAACCAACTTACTTTTGCAGTTCCTTTGGAAAAACATCTCAAAACTCGAACAACATTGGATATTGCTCTAGGGATGATCCTTTTTCCTTTCTTACTTCCTTAATTGCATATATTTGACAACATTTTCTCAGGTAATATTTCATTTGCATTGCGGAAATGAAGCGTAAAGATACCTTCCTATTAATACCTTGGATTTGGATTGACTCTTCTCCGTCATTTATGCAAAGAATTCTTTTCCATAACAGTCTACCCAAGCTTGATGAGTTTCCAACCAATCCATCCCTATGACTACTACCCTTGTCCTAAATAGAAGGGCAATATGTTGTAATATGCAAGAATACGTAACAATACTTATCTTGCTATACCAGTCTTTAGGATTCATCAAGGTGCGTGTAAGCCATCGTATATGTATTCATAATTGATTTTTGATAATATTGATGTGCACTAACCAAGGTCATAAAGACACACAAAAAAAAAAAATATATATATTATATATATACCAAAATATAAGGATCTAACCGCCCTAAGATAAGCCAATACATATATTAGAATTTATCTTTGCATATATAAATTTTGGTGGGCATCATCTCGACTAAGTGACAGCCAAGTACATGAGATAACACGTCGGCTCGAGTGATGAGTGAATAGGAATAAAGGTATAAGATCCAATCACCTTGTAAACAAATGCTTATATAGAATATATATTTATGGGCAGATAAGAGTTGCAGCTATATGTAATAGAATACTAACTTTCATCATTATATTTCAACTATATATATATATATATATCTATATATCATAATGTGGAAGGGTGTAAATACTTTTTGTTATGATAAGTATTTTACCTACTTTAAGCGATGATAAGAATACCAAAGTTCAAAAAAAAATATGTAACATTAAACAAACCCTTACTTCAAAATTCTCTATATAGAGTAAAGAATACTAATTGTTAATGGTTTATTTTCATTAAAATGAAGTATCAATAACCATGTAAAAAGATTAATTAATATTTAACAAACACGTCCACCTATATATAAAATAGACAATTAATCTTATTGGAAATTTCTTTAAATGGGTTGTAATGGAGAGATTTGATTTGATTCTTTTTTATTATTTTTTTTTACTGTAATACTAATCCCCTTTGGCCGTAAAGTGTATGAAATATATTCAAATCTATTCCCTAGAATTACCAGTGTAAGGAAGACCGAAATTAAAATAACTCCTAACAACTATTATGTCTGCCTCCAATTCAGATAAGGAATACAGTTTAGCTCATGAATACTTCATTTTCTAATTAAATATTTCAAGTCACAACTATTACGAAGTGTTAAACAAACAATGAATCAGTAATGTTGAGTACAACTTATTAAGCTAATATGTCTAGTGGAATACCATAGAACATTTAATCTATAACTTTTAAAAATTAAAATACACTATTCTAATAATAATAAGTACATTCATCACAAAAAAATTATCTTAATTTAAAAGTATATATTTTAAACATCCAAAAAATTGTCTTTAATTATTAATTTTTTTTAAATGAAAATGAAAATTATTTTACATATGGGATTAAAAAAAAAACTTTCCAATCTAAAGATGTTATGGTAAAAAAATGAACGAACATATATATATGTTGTATTGTAAAACTTGGAAATTACATTTCCAAGTTTTGGTCACTCCTCATGACTTTTGAATGAATGCTTCATTGAGTGTTCCACTTAGCAAACAAAACTGGAAAAATTAATAAAGAAAAGGTGGGCCCTATCTTTCCAGTACTACTTGCGAAAGTCATCCAATTCCTACTTGGAAATAGCATAGAAATCAGACTTTGAATCTGCCCTGGAAAACGCGTTGGGAATAGTTTGAAAATAATATACGCTCTTAATCTTTTGACTTCTGCATATGCCTGCTTCTCGATTGATGAGTATTAAAAAAAACATCTTTCTTTCACCACCTCACTCATAAAAGCAATGGACCTATCTTGTCTCTACTCATTCTTTTGCAATATCACTACGACTCAATGTTGCACGAAGCGGAAGCGCGGAGTGCGGAAGCGTCATTTTCCAAAAATCTAGGAAGCGAAGCGTCCGCGGAAGCGTCTGCTAT
>APFE030689772.1:42525-61825 GCA_000404065.3 Pinus taeda | reverse complement strand
GAGGGGGCGATTCCTGCAACTATGCTACGACTATAGCATATTCCAATGCAAATGAAAAAATTCGCTCGGTTTTATTGTTGCGCGAAGCCTAGCCACGGTGCACTGCCTCCTCACTGCACTGATCCATTAAGGCGGCGTGGATATACACCCTTAAATTTATATAAAACATACGCACAACCAAATTCAGTTGGGTTTTGATAAAGGAAACTTGGACGTAATTAAAGAATCTTTCGATCCTGCGTGGATACACTTGGCGTTTAAGATTTATCTCGATAAGGTTGGGGTATAGTATATGAATTTATAAAATTTAATGTTGATTTTTTTTTAATTTCCACAGAGATGATTGGCGTGTCGGTAGAAGGCCAGAGCCTATGTCCTTGTGGATAGGGATTCGAACTACACGCTGATCATTTTCTTATGTTGACGTCTGGGTGCTTTTCCATGTGATGGGAAGTAGAGTTCGTGGTGCCTTATTATATTCCCCTCATGGCTCTTCACTTGGCTTGGCACTTGTGTTGGACGCTAACTTGACTTGTAGCGAAACTTGTCAAGTGGCTTGACACTTTGATACTGTGCGTAGAGCATTATATATATATATATATATATTCCTTCGGTTTTGGCACTTCAAACAACCATCGAAACGACTTTGAAAGGCGCCTGTTGTTTTCCAGGTGCTTTGTCTTAGAGGCATCTCTCTACCTACTAAGGATACGTTTTCATATGATTATTGATATTGCAAGTCCAGAGCTTTTCGTAAATAGTGAAAATGAAGCTCTTTGCGCATTTTGTGCTCTGTTGAGGCAGTGCTCTGATCTATTGATGTGTTGTAGGATATTAACAGCGTTTGGAATTTTTCGATTTGTTTATCTTCTCGAATTGAAGTATCGAGCCAGAGATTCGAAACCCGAAAATCTGCATGTTCTTGCCAATCATAATTATAGGCGTTTGTTCACAGGGATTTTGTCGTAAATGACCCTAAAAACAGAGACATCTAGATTTGGGTGAGTGACTAGACAAAGTCAGAGATTTCCTGCACTGATGCTCTGAGTCCACAGAGGGTTTGTTGGGAGTTTTCTTGAGTTCATTTGTGCTATAGTTTTGGCTTTTAAAAGATTATGTTGGGAGAATGTTTCTCTTCATCACTGTTATCCGAATCTTGAACACTACATCTTTTGTGTTTGTGATAAGCAGTTTAGCACAGTCATTCATAACTGAAGTAGCAAGTTGAATTTGGAGAAAAGTTTGACTTTTATCTTGATTATGGTTGTTTTTAGAGGTTTTGAGGCAAAATCTGACATAAAGGATGCATTCTAAGAAAGAGGGAGAAAGAATATTGAACTGGAGGAGTACTTGCCTTATTTCCCAAAATAAAACAATATGTATGAGCATATGTCATCAATCCTGTGTATAATTATAATATATATCTTTTCCTCTTCTAGTCATGTGCTTCAAGTTATCACTTGCTATTGATTCGATCTACTAAAAATATTGGAAGCTTTATCCCTGATATTTTTCCCTATGGGCCATTTGAACTATGCCATTTGAAAATTTTAGGTTTACAGTTGGGGTTCAACTATGTTATCAAATGAACTCTGGGTTAATATGGAGTCTATGGCAGCATGCCATGTAATTGCATCAAGTTGAAAGTTCATTTAAAATGATCAATATTTTTTTATTTTATTTTTTTGGCACATATGCAGGAATTCTATCCAATAGACTATTTTTATAAGTTGATTGTTTAACCCTTATATTTTCAATCATTTCATCTCAAAGATCAAGGAATACAGTGCTATTTTGAAATGTTATGGTTGTGCTATTTTGAAATTTTATGGTTGTGACGAGGCTCACTTATCAGGAGAAAATGTTTTATGTTTATGGTTGTATCTTGATTTATGTTTATGGTTTGTTGCAGAATTTGAAGCTCAAACTAGTTGTTAGGAAAGGGAAACCCTCTTGACAATTGACCATCCAATTATGCCATGTTCATGTTGCTACAGCCTCAAGCAAGGAAGCAAGATAAGAAAGGGTCTTAGTCCATCTATTCAATCCGAAGACATGAATAGGATAACAACTAATGCTACTCTTTTGACGATTAAAGGAATCGGAAAAGACAACCCTAGAAACTCTAGGTATAACACACCTTAAATTAGGGAATTCTCATTCAGTAGTACCAATAAAAAGGGAATTGTGATCAAGCATCCATCCGTCATTAGTAGGCAAGTGGAAAGGAGTATGGTTTAATGGGCCTTTAGGATCCCAAGGGTTTGAGAACCAGCTCTGATACGATAATGTAAGGCTCTAAATAATTTAACCAGATATTTACTCTAAATAGAATATGAAACCTGCTTTAAAGTTTAACTAGAATTAATATATCAAAATTTATTAATGTGGTGTACCTACCTGGGTTTATGCGGATGAAGATGCTTCAGAATTGCTCAAAGATGCTTCAGAATTGCTCCCGCTCTCGCTCTCGTTATCAAAAGACCAAAACCTCCCAGCCAAACTGGGTACAACCTAGGTACTCAATTCCAGAATGCTTCTCAAGTGAAGCAATCCGGTCCCCCGTGCCCAAAAACTTCAAGAACAACAAGGCTCAGTCCTTACTATCTGTACTTCTCCCAGTAATTTTCCTCCTCCCAACACTGCACTCTACCTCCTCCCAGCACTATGCTCCCAAAACAGAAAGATCCCTTTTCAGTTGCACTCCCTTCTCCTTTTATTTCTTAGAACCTCTGTTCATTCATACTCCATTGCCTTGGTTGAGTGCCTCCTGTCTATTACATGGCTCCTCACAGTGAATTAAAGAGGTAGTCACACTTTATTTTGACACTCATCACTTTATAAGGGTTTAGGTGATATCAACATATATTATGTAGTCCCCTTTTCTTTATTAAGATTTATTTAATATTTTATTATATTATACCTCTTTTAATGTTTAACCTTTAGTTAAGAGTTACTTCTTTTATGACAATATAGCTCCCTTTTAAACTTTAAATAATTTAATTTAAAACTTTTGGATAATATTCTATGGTTACTTATTATGATGACGACACATACTACAATACATATTCCAATATATTTTTGTGAGCTAGATATTTGTTTAGTATGTTCAACAATTACGTCTTTTATCCTACATTTAGAATCTCTTCATAATTTAATATGACTATTAGTGCAGTGCAGGCGACACATGCATATGTAGCTATCATATGCATGTCTCGTATGCATGCTAATAATTCAATTTCGTTTGTACTGATAGATGGGTCATTACAATTACTTCATTTACAAAAATCACAATTACATGTGATTATGAAGACCAAACCTAGTTACACTTTTCAACAGTTCACATGGAAATCAATACCATTGAGCTATGGCATAGAAGATACGGACATTTACATTATAAGGTTCTTAACTCTCTCAATCAATTGGTAAATGGCATCCCCAATATCAAAGAAGAATGTGAAGGAATATGTAAGGGATGTGGCTTAGGAAAGAATACAAGGAACCCTTTAGAAGCAGTGAAACAAGGTGTAAAGAAATATTGGACCTCATTCATTTAGATGTGTGTGGGCCTATGCCTGACAAATCACTTGGAGGTCATCTTTATTATGTAATCTTCATTGATGATCACTCTAGAAAGACATGGCTCTATCTACTCAAATCAAAGGATGAAGTATTTGAAAAGTTCAAGGAATTTAGACCTGACGTAGAGACCTTAACCGAAAAAAGAATAAAGACTTTGAGATCTGATAATGGTGGGGAATACACTTCAAAAGAAATAATTGCATATTGCAAAGAAGCACGAAGTAAGAGGGAGCTTATTGTTCCCTACAATCCCAAGCAGAATGGAGTTACAAAAAGGAAAAATAGAACACTTGAAGAATGTATACGAACAATGATTTTTGATCAAGATATACCAAAATTTCTATGGGGAGAAGCAACAATGACTGCAGTATATATACAAAATAGAAGTCCTCATAGAATCCTCGATAATATGATACCCGAAGAAGCATTCACAAGAAAGAAGCCATGTGTGGACCATCTCTGAATCTTTGGATGTCCCGCCTATATCCACATTCCAAAGGACAAACGAAAGTAGCTAGATTCTACAAGCATTAAAGGGATTTTCGTTGGCTACAGTGTTTCTTCAATGGCATATAGGATCTACATCAATGAAGGAAGACATATTGAAGTAAGCAGGCTTGTTATATTTGATGAAAATCTTGCCTACAAAATATCCAAAGATATTCCTATTGATTCTGATGACGAAGGCATACCACTATTCGAAGAAGAAGAGCACCACAACTATCCTACTACAAATCAAGAAGAAGAAGATGAAGGACCAACTGAGCCTATTCAACCTATCAGCATACCTAACTAAAGGAAGAGGCCAAATTGGTTAAAAGCTACTCTTGAAGATGCTGAAGGCATGGAGCTGCGAAAGGAACTTTTAGAGAAAGCAAAAGACCAAAAAGATATTATGGATATGCTGCATACATGACAAAAGTAATAAAATTTGAACCAACTACAATTGAAGTTGTTCAGCAAGAAGTACAAAAAAAGGCAATGCAAGAAAAATATCAATCCATCATCAAGAATGGGATTTGGAAATCGTTCCTAGACCAAGTGACAAATCGGTTGTCACTTCTAAATGGATCTACAAGATCAAGCACACTATTGATGGAAGCATAGACAAGTACAAAGCCAGATTCGTTACAAGGGATTTCTCTCAAAAGGAATGCATAGATTATGAAGCTACCACAAGATATACTACCATAAGTTCCTTCATTTCATTCCCTGCTACAATGGGATGGAATATCCATCAAATGGATGTAAAAATAACATTCCTGAATGGACCCATCGATGAAAAAGTATACATTGAACAATATGAAGGTTTTGAAATAAATGTCGAAGACACTCGTGATTGTAGATTCAAGAAGGCCCTATATGGTTTGAAGCAAGCTCCTAGGGCATAGTATGGAAGAATGGATGCATACCTTCTAAGAATCGGGTTCGTCAAAAGTACTGTAGATCCAAATCTCTATATCAAAGTTGTGAATAATGAGCTAGTCATTATTCTCCTATATGTGAATGATCTATTTATTATAGGTGTAGATCAAAGGATATGAGAATGAAAGAAGTTGTTGGCAATCGAGTTTGAGATGAAGGATTTGGGACAGATGCATTATTACCTAGGTCTAGAAGTATGGCAGAAACCTAGGGAGATATATTTGGGACAAGGAAAGTATATATCAAGTTATTGCAGAAATTCAATATGATGGATTCCAAGCCCATGACTACTCCCATGGTCACCAATCTCAAGAAGTTCAGAAGATCTGACTCAAATTTCGTAGATCTTGCCACCTATCTTACGCTGGTGAGTTCTCTGATGTATCTGGTAAATACTAGACTGGATATATGTTTTGCTGTGAACATTCTTAATCAATTCCAATTGAAGCCTTGTCATGGTGATTGGATAGCTATCGAGCATTTATTAATATATCTACATGGCACTATACATGACTGCCTAAAGTACAACAGCAAGGAAGTCAAGTTGATAGGTTTTTATAGATTCTTATTAGGGTGACATTGAGACTGATGGAAGAAGCACTATCGGTGGATGTTTTAGTTTGGGACCTGCTATGATCTCATGGATGAGTAGAAAGAAAGATCATGTTGCTTTGGGTAGTGTTGAAGCGGAGTAAGTGGTTGCATGTGAAGTAGGAAAGGAGATTGTATGGTTGAGGAAACTCTTGCCAGATTTGTTTGAGAAGCCTTTAATTCCTACTATGATAAATTGTGATAATCAAAGCAGCGTTAAGATGTCTGAAGGTCGTGTATTCCATGCAACAATGAAACATATCAACAATAAGTACCACTACATTAGAAGCTTGGTACAGGATGAGATCGTAAAGCTACAATACATCTCGACCAACGAACAGGTAGTTGATATGTTAACAAAGTCTCTTCCTAATAAAAAGTTTAAATATCTTAGAAGCATGCTGTGAAAATTCCTATACTTAAGAAACCCCTACTGCAGCAAAATTGAATTTACTTCTTCTACTTGATTTTAATATACATTATCAAGTTTAATATTGAAGTAGATTACTTCTGCAGCCTAAACCAATTTAATTTAATAACATGAAACAAGAAACTGAGCAAAGAACAACATACATAGGACACCATTATTTTTGGACAAAATAATCCCCGGGATAATAAAAAAAAAAAAAAAAAAAAAAACCCAATTTTAGGTTAATTTTAGGTATGTTCATGCTTAGAGCAATTTATTTCAATTTTCACAGTTTAGCTCAATATCTTTTCCAGATTAGCAATCACATCAGCATTAAAGTAAACTGCAGATAGAACATAAACATAAATCGCATAAGACAAGCCAAGATAAGAGGACACAAGATGTGGCGCTAGCTAGGGACAAACCCCAATGTGGGGAAACCCTTGATTAATTCTTCTTATATGTTCTTCAATAGTTCAACCTAGAGAGAGAGAGATAGTACGTTTACAACATCAATCAACACTTTGACTTATTTAGATAAGAGCATAGATCATCTCTAAGAAGATGATACATGAGATCAGTTGAAGACATGCTGCTTCAATTAATTCTCCAAGGTGACTCCACCTATCGTTGTGTTGCATTTCGTCATCATGTTGCACCTCACCGCGTTGCACCATGCTGCCCCCATCATCACTATGATGCATCTCATCACGCTTCATTAATCATGACTGTACCCATCACTGTACTGCATTATGTGCCATTGTTGCACCATGTTGCCATCCTGACCTATGTGTTGGCTGCACCTTGCTTTCTTGTTGTCCCTTGCTTGCTTGTTGTCCCTATCATGCTTGTTGTCCTTAGCATGCTTTTTTTTTCATGCTAGCTATAAAATTGCATGCTTGGTGTATTTGCTACTAAGTACCATACAACTGTCCCAATGTTAGTTAGTTATCCCTTGCATGCTACTCTCCTTCAGAGACATATGCTCCGGCTGTTTCGACAGTTCCGCCTGTTCCCGGCAGTTACGCCAGTTCCGGTTGTTCCCAGCAGCTCCAGCTTTTCCGACAGTTCTGGCTTTTCTCGCAGTTCTAGCTTTTCTGGCTTTTCCGGATTTTCTAGCTTTTCTGGAAGTTCCAACTTTTCCAACATTTCCGACATTTCCAGCTTTTCCAGCATTTCCAGCTTTTTCGGCATTTCCGGCAGTTCCGTCTTTTCTGGCAGTTCTGGCAGTTCTGGCTTTTCTGGCTTTTCCAGCTTTTCTGGCAGTTCCAGCTTTTCTGGCATTTCCGACTTTTCCAGCAATTCTGACGTTTCCTGTAGTTTCGGCTTTCCGTCTTTTCCGGCAGTTCCGCTTTTCTGGCTTTTTCGGCTAATCTTTAGATCAATCCTACACCTCTCGATGAGGGATCCAAGAAAAATATCAATTGCCATAAATAAGATGACCCACATGGAGTTTGGCCCTAGTTGCCAATTTTAACATAACTTCTTTAAACCACTAGGCTATGGAGTCAAGAATAGGATGTCACAACTGGATCAGGTTATCAAATGCAACTTCACAAGGCAGGCTAGCAAAACAAAAGGCAAATCTTTAAGAGCTGATAGGTGGAATGATTCTAACCAAGGTAAAGGGCACTTGAGAATCCGTGGACCTAGGTCAAAAGGAGGAATAGGTAGTGATCATCAACAAAGGGCAATTAAGAATCCTTTGTTACATAGACCAGAAGGAAAACTACGGAATCTAAGGAGAAATTAAGAATTCCCTAGCTAAGATAGTTTAGCAAAAAACATTAATAATGTAAACAGTTAAGGCAGAGTGCAATCAAGCAAATTCTAAAATAATATTCCTTGTTTACCATTCATATTTCATAGAAATACATATGATTATTAAGAAACACAAGGAAAAACAATAATACACATGAGAGAAAATACTTATTTGATTTCCATTTTGCACAAGAATCCTGTGAAATTTGAGCTTTATTCCATGAAATCCAGCAAAGCCAGTCGAGCCTTAGATACAATAGCCTTTTAGATATGAGAAAATAGTCTATAGAAATGTTTTTGAATCCACACCTAATACTTCGAAATATGAAGTATTTATACAAAATATCCCATAACAGTTTAGGAATTATTTTAGGAAAATAAAAATATCTTCAACATGAAGATAGAGACATATCGAAAAATGCTTCTTGATGTCCCTTTTATTGTGATTGTGCTGGTTGTTTGTAGTTTGAATTTGGCTCTTTCAGTTGACTGATATTTGTGTGCTGGAATCACTTTTTGTCATCAACCTAATGATACTCTTTACCTACTACTCTTTGACTCTGTTTTACCTTTTCATCTAGTTGTTATTTCACTGTGGTAACTTTATAGTAAATCTGTCAATTTTACCCACCATTCATCTTCAAGTAACTTTACTTTAAGCATCTTTTTGTAGACCTCATCTTCTTTAGTATATTTAGAAAAAATTGCCTTATTGGCATACAGGTGCTTTACCTCATGCTCTAGGAAAAACAGATTTTCCAAATTATCATACAATACCTTTCCTATGGGCAACACTTCAAATCCTGAAGTGCTTGCTTGGTCTTTGGCCAACTTGTGTAATCTATCAACATAGTCCTATTGGGTCATAAGCTTGTCATTGATAGCCATAGGACTGGGAAGGCCTTTTTCCCTCAAAATTTCAAACTTCACCATGAATCTGTCAATATCTGCCTGCATGCTTTGGCATCTTTTTTCTAAATTGGTCATAAGGTTCATTTTAGTCAGAACCTTTTTTATTTCTATGAGGATTTCGGTTCTATCCTCTATGCCAATTTCATCTAGTTGATTCCTGTTGTTGCTGTTCAAGAAAGTGATAAGTTGGTTGGCCTCCTTAGGCTGGTCTCCTAGGTCTTCCTTTGTCTTTTGGATTGCTTCAGTGGCCACTCTCACTAGTTCTGTTTGCTAAAAAATTACTTGAATTGATGGCCAAACATCATTGACAGAGTCAATGATGCTGGTCCAGAGCATCTCCTTTATTTGTCCTAGTGATTGTTGCAATGTCAAATCCTTTTCAAGGAACTTTATCCTCTCACTCATCCTCAAGTTTTTCTGTGCTTCCTCTTTTTGTTGTATTTGTGCTAACTTACAGTCAGTTTCTAAGCTAGACACTTTTTCCTCAAGTCTTTTAAGCTTTGTAGCCTAGATGGTCATTTCCTCCATGGCTTTGACTATTCTGTTGTCTTGTCTGTAGATGTACCTGCACTTGTGGATTCTGCTATGATAGGAATGGCTATAACAGATGGGGCTATTGGAGCGAGTGCTGCTGCCAAGATTGAAGGAACTGCAGTGGAAACTGTAGGAATAATAGTCTGCGGAGTGGTGGTCAACTCACTCTGTTTAGACTGAATTGAGTTGCCCAACTCCTTTGTTTAACTCAATTGATCATTTAACTTAAGAACCAAGTCCATAAGCTCTTGTTCCTTCTGAGTTTCTAATACTTCTGTTGTTTGTGGATGATGCAATGGTGGAATTTTTCGTTGATTTTTCAAGGCAGTTATGTCATCATTCTTTTTCTTTATTAATCTCTCTACAGCCTTTACATCTTTGGGATCATGTCCCAACTCAATGATTAAGTCCTCCAAGGACTTGATTCTTGTATCCTTGGCCTGTGAGGAGGCCTTCTTTAGTTGGAATTGCGTTGATATATTATTCAGTGAATTTTGTAACTAATGGGTTGCAATGGCTTTGCTGGTTAATGTGGAATACACAATTTCTCCTGTCTGTTTATGCAATTCAATTTGGTCAATAGTATGTATATCCTTTGCCAGCACTTCAAAATTTGTCTTTAAATAATCAGCTATTGCCCTTGGTTGCTACACAGTAAACTTCATGTAAGTCATTTGCATTTTACCTTCCTTTACATCAAAGGCTGACATAAGCCTTGTTTGATTGGTGGGAGCCATTATGAGGTACTATGCATAGCTTTGAGCCTTCAGCTTTTCATTCCCAGCCTTTATCTCTTTGTACTTTTATCTGATATCTTGGTCTTGGCTAGCTGGAGCTCTGAATGAGGATACTTCCATACTTTGTTATCTTTCCAACACCTGAGTGGGTGTAATGAAAGTTTCTTGTGTTCCTCCAGATGGAGTAGCTTTCCTGCTCTGTACCCTTTTTGTCCCTATGTTTCCAACTGTTTCTTCTGTGTATTCTTGCTCTGATAAAGGATTTAACCTTTGCCTCTTGACATAAGTCTATGCAATTGGTCTGCCAGAAGGAGTGGCCTCCTCCCTGTCTCTTTTGGGGTTCATCTCCTCATTTAGAGGAGTCTACACAATAGGAAGGGTACTCATAATGTGTTCTTGTTGTGTTGTTTGAGTCAGCTTTTCTGATAAGTCTAGTTGCTCTGACTCTTCTTGCTCCTGAAGTTCTTCTTCTTCTTGTGTTTCATTGTGTACCTGTGTTTCCCTTTGGGCTTGGGATTCTTCTTGTACCTGTATGAAAAAATCTTCATCAAGTCTCCTCTCTAGATCAATTAATACATTATTGACAACAACTTCAGTGCTATCTCTGTCCACTAGAGTATTTTCCACCCATTTCAATTGATTTGCATATTGTTCTATCTCAGGAATTTTGTGGTGGATGTAAGGAAACAATTTGTATTTTTGTCTTCTATTGCAAAAGAAGTCAAAGGGGTCATATCTCCATATGAAGCTTTGTTTCAGTTTGAGCCTTTGAAGGATTTGATCAGCTTCTCTTCCAACTTCTCTATTATTGCATACAAAGGGGCCTCGCTAATCTTTTATTCTAAGTTGAGCCTTCTTCTTGGCCTTTACAAAATGTACCTCATCTGAGTTGATTATCTGCCTGTAGTACTCTAGAGCAAATAACCTCATTGGGATGTATGTGGGCAGTTTGTATGGTGCTAACTCACAGCGATAGATTCTGACTTCAGTGTGATTTTGGTACAAGTACCAATCTCCCACTTTGTGTTGTTTAGATAGTTGTAGGATCCTTTTGATATCTGAACTGATCCTTGGGGAAGGACTTCCTAATAGCATGGTAGCTACTGGATTTACAAAAAGGCCTATGAAGTTTATGTAAGTATATGGAGAATCATATTGGTGGATCAAAGGGGTCCATAAGACTACTGACTTGGAGTTGCCTCTGGTATCAAGCTTTTGCAGAGGGAATGAGAATTTATCAGCTTGGTAGTAAAGGAAAAAGTGATACAGAATGGAGGAGTACTTAAATACTCTTTCATTGTCCATTATCATGAATTGATCATGCATTTTATCTGCTATGAATTTGGCATAATTAAACATGATGGCAGGGGGTTGTCCAGGAGTGAAAATTGACATAAAGGCAATAATGATTTCATCAACATATTTGTTGGTAGTATAGCCTAAAACACTAGATATCATTGACACAATGTCTTGGCCAAGTTTGGAAAATATGGTCCACATGTATGGGGGAGGATCATTTGGGATATGTTTCTCTTCCACAATAAAAGTTTGGAACATTTCAACAAGTCTAGCAGTAGTAATCTTGGGGAATTTGTCTAGTAGGTCTCCAATAGAAATGGGATTCAGATTTTGTCCTGGTTGCAACTGCAGCGTTTCATTGATGGATTCAGCAGTGATGGTGAAAAGTACAATATGGTCAAGGGATGTCACTGCTCGTTGGCTAGGATTGTATTTTGCATGGCAATAATGAATGATTTCGGGAAAGATATGTACTCTAGGGAATTGGTACTTAGGCAAATTTGACTCCCAAATACCTATTTTGTCTGATGGTTTAAGCACTGGTCTTTGTAATGGCAGTATAATTTCAGTGGGGATTCCTGGACATTGGTGTCCTTGATTTGGATGTCTTTGTCCGCCAAAGGGAGATGGTCTAAATCCAGGTGGGGAGTGGAAAGTGGTCGGACATCCATGGCGATGGGAGTGGCCATTCTTAGTTCTTGTGGATTTAAGAACGAGGAAAAAGGGTTTTCAGTCAAATTGGAGCAATTTGGTTCAATTCAGAGTAGTTTGGGGTTTCTGGGCAATTCTTTTACTTAATAACTTAAAGCAATTGAGTAACAGGTTTGGGAATGAGATAGGGTTTCTTGGTGAATTTGAATAAATACTTGGTTTTGGCTCTGAATGGGCTGATGGACAACTTTGCACAGTTACAGGAGGTGTAGGTGACTGAAGAGTGGACTGGAAGTTTAGCGGCTTCTACAAGTTGGTGGTCGGACGTGGGTTGTCAGTTGTACGTAATCTGTAGCTTGCATGGAGGCCAAGCGTCTTTTTCCACGATAAAACAAAAAATAATGAGTTTTTTTTAGTTTTATTCGTAAAGTCAACTATTTGGTTGGCTTATGGGAACAGGTACGTTTGGCTTTTAGTGGGAGATGGGACGTTTTGTCGTCTAGCAAGAGGCAGTAAGCGGGTTTGATCGCACAACTTTTGGGCTAGAGTGGTTTTGGGGGGACACCACCTGATGCCATTCATCGAGTGCCACGTAGCATCGGGGCCCAGCAGGAAAACCACCCATATCGGGCAAGTAAAGGTCAGACTTTGGAGGCCACCCAATATGATCGTCCACTGTTGGATCAAAGGGGCCTGATCGTACAGTGATCAGGCCGAAGTTTTGTCATGAAGCTTAATGGAGGGGTCCGATGAAGGTTTAAGAGTAGAGGGTTTTAATTAATCACAGATTATGGTGGGTTAAGGATGTCGGGAGTGATTTCATTGGCAAAGGTTGATTATTAATTAACCGCAGATTAATCAATTAGTTCGTTTTATCGGGGTAGGATTTTATTATAAAGTTTATGTTTCAAACTTTGTGAGGTGAGGTATCAATATAAGGGTTTTATTTATAATGATATACAAGAAGGGTTATATTTCTTTTTTGGGATTTTAATATATAAAGTTAAAGTTAATATGAATTGAAAGCGTAAAATAACTTACCGCTAAGTTAAATGTGTATTCATAATTTATTTGCTTTTATAAACACATTATAACTTAGGCTTAATGTTGTTCTTGTGGGTTTCTTAGGAAAAAAGGGTTTTTTGATGGGAGGTGATCACTTTTTCTATGATAACAAGGTCTTATCCTTAGAGAAAGGGGTTTATTAGGGGCGAATGACTTTTCCTTGGGAAAATAATGTTTTTCATAGGAAAAGGGGATTGTTGGGGAATATGAGTGTTTTTAAAGGAGGTGAATGTTCATGAGGGGCCTTTTAGTACTTAGAACCTATAAGTCATTAGGCCGAGAGTCTGTTCCCTCCAGAAATCAGAGAAATGCTCTGAGCCCCTTTGACTTAAGATTTTAGGTACTTAAGACTTTTCTTGGAAGGTTAATTAATTTGACTTTGTATATTTGAGACATGCCCAATTTTATCCATACTTAGAACTTTGATGATGAATATGCTTTTATCTAACAATCATCACAATTCTGCAACCATTCTTCTACTTACCCACCTACTCATCCTACCATTTTTCTTCTCTTTATTAGGGTGCACTTAAGCTAGAAAACCCTTATAAAAACATTTTCTTTTCTTTTACAAAAGTAAGCTATCTAAGTCTAACCTTATTATATCCAAGGACTCAGATTAAACTATTGAGTTCTTTTTATTTACTCTACTTAATCTAATTATCTGCCAAGATTAAACAATTTGGTCATATTTTATTTTCTATCTATAATATGAAATTCAAATCATGGAGTAACCAAGATTAAACTATATGATTACCATGGATTGTGGCATGAATAACTAGATGCACACTATTATGCTTCATAAAAAGTAAATGGTAGTGGCATTTTTGGTTTGCACACTTTCATGGTCTTATTTTCTTTTATTGGGGTTCATATTTTTCATCTTTTTTAACCTTTATATTATTTTTGTCCTTTCATTTTTCTTTTAGGACATACCCTCTTTACATTTTTTAATTTTTTCTTGAATATGGAAAACATTTGAACAAGCAAAGGTATGTACATATTACAGGTTTAATCTTAGTCATTCAAAAATTATGACTCCTATTGGTATAGGAACTTAACAAACTGCAAAAGAAATTGTCAAGACAAAATACTGAGATTTCAACATTAAGGAAGTAGCTAAAATTGCCAGCTTCAAAGGACCCAATGACTAAAGAAATTGAAGAAACTGAAACTCAAAAATCTGACATGATGAAGCTCATCATGGAACAAAATCCTCAAATAAAACAGAGGGAGAAGAAAATGGAGAAACTTGTCAAAGAGAAAGAGGAAACTGTAAAAAGGGCCAATATTCCAATGGATGTAGTTCCTTTTATAGCAGTCTCTATAACTACAGCTTCTACCTCAAGCACATTAGCAACTACAGGAACAACAGTAGGAGCTATGCAGAATCTATCTATTCACACAAAAGAAATGAAGAAATTGTAGGATCAAATGAAGACATTACAACACATGAAAGAAATTACATACAGTTCTCACATGCAACTGAGTTGCAGAGGGAAAAAAGTCAAATTGAGGTATTCCATAAAGAAATCAAAGAATCTTACCTTGGAAATAAACTGGGTTTGGTGAAGGAAATGTTAGGGAAGAGAATACTGAATGTTTTTCAGTAAGTTGGAACCCTTGACTAGCAAGGGTTTTCCCTTCATACTGGTGATAAATGATAAATAAATGCCCATTGAAGACTATGTTTGAAAACTTGATGAGGTTAGTACCAATGCAGCTATAATTTCAAACATAAGAGGTGAAGCAACACCAAGGGTTGTGTTGAATGTACTCAGAGATACCTTTTCCATCCTAAATGAAATTAGACATATATTTTTAGTGAAACCCACTTTTACTAAATATATAGAAATGGATGAGGTTTATGGAAGGGTGACTAAGTTATCTATCACAAATAAGAAACACTGGGAACAGTTAACTAATTTACTTGACTAAAAGGAGGATCAAACAACAATCAACATTTCTAGGGACAGTCATCAACAGTTCAGCAACATTCAACAATCACCAACAGTTCAACACCAAAATAATCGACTACCAGTTCATATTATTGATTTTGTATTAATCTATTTTTGTAAATTTGTTTAAGATATTTTCTTATCTGTAAGATTGTATAAATAACTCTCTTTAACGAGTTATTAAGGGTGGCACCCTTGAAGAAATATTTGTAATCACTAAATGTACTCAGCTTTTTCTGAATCATTAATACCAAAGCAAAGGATTCTGAATTTTGATTCATACAGTTTCATATTCCTTGTAAGTTTTCCAATTTTCATTCACTTGTTTTCTTGGTATTCTTAAGTTTTACCAAGATAACCATATAGGAGTAGTTGAGTCTCAATTCACTCTTATAAGCTTTCTGAAAAGATCATCTTTAAAGAGAATGAATTATAAAAACTGTTTGTTTAAGTAATTCCCTCTAAATCATAAAATCATCAGTGTCTTTGTAATCTTGGGCATATTTTGTCAAACTTTCTGAACATTGTTTGAAGGTTTTCTTACTTATGGTTATTTAATTTTCTATTTGAAAACTATAATAGTCATAACATTTTTTTGTTTCTACTCATCACCATATAAGCTAAATCACTTTGTGGGTTTTAATAGCAGCCCTTTGGTTAATATTAGTATTATTCAACAACTTTAGTCATCACTGATTTAAATCTGTTTCAGACATTGATCCTCCAAAAATTAAAACAAAACCCCCCAAAACAAATATCTTAGATACCCTAGCATGATAGTTGACCATTATCATCTCATGATATTTTGATATTTTCTAGATCAATTGATGAACATTTTAAGCATGTACATAAATTTAAACAAGTTTTCAAAAGTAGTGATTTAATTCTAAGCAAAAATAATATGGAAATCTTCTACACCAAGGTTAAATTCCTTGGACTCGCCATTGAAAATGGCGAGATCGCTCTTCAATAGCACGCAACGGCATTTGTAGAGAAATTTCCCAGATGAAATAAAAGACAAAACCCATTTTTGGTTGTCTAAACTATGACTGTAATTTTATAAAGACGCTGCATAGGATAGAAAGGTTCTAAATCAAAGACTAAAAAAACTAAAACTATGGAGTAGAGAGCACTTAAAAAGATAAAAGAGAAAGTAAAAATTCTTCCTATCCTCTATGTTTATGAAAGTTTGCCAAAGATTGTTGAAATGGATGTGAGTGATATAGGATGGGAAGTAATCCTCAAACAACTCAAAGAAGGCAAGGGGTAAATTATTTAGCTTGCCTCACTTGTGTGGAACCTCGAGAAAAACTATTCGACCATTGAAAAAAAGTGAAAACTACTTAGAATTGCATTGATAAGTTGGATATACACCTAATAAATAAAAGTTTTTTCTTAGAACTGATGCTTCAGCCATGAAGAAGGTGTTAACCAAAAATATCAAGAAACCAAGATAAATTTTGTTGGATGAAAAGCTCTCTTCACAAACTTTGATTTTGAAAGTAAACAAGTCAAGGGAAGTAAAATTTACATTCCATATTTTCAAGTAAAGAAAATATTCAAGAACAACCACATTTAATAGTTATAGCAACTAAATGGAATCTTATTCTTAATCCTAAAACTTTCATAGAAGTAAAATTTCCAAGTAAAGAAAATATTCAAGAACAACCACATTTAATAGTTATAGCAACTAAATGGAATCTTATTCTTAATCCTAAAACTTTCATAGAAGTAAAATTTCCAAGTAAAGAAAATATTCAAGAACAACCACATTTAATAGTTATAGCAACTAAATGGAATCTTATTCTTAATCCTAAAACTTTCATAGAAGTAAAATTTCCATAAAAACTCTTGTGGCCGCACCATTATATCTAGAGCCTATGGTATTTACAAATTAATATAAGTTTTGTGGTTACAACACACCCACCCACAACATACATCTCTATGTTAGTGTAATGTAAAGGATATAGAGAGACACCGAAATAGTGAAATTCTAATGCTTGAAGGATAGTCTATGCAAAGTCTGTAATGTTTGATATATTATTCGATAGTGAGAAATGGCAATGAAGTGTGGATTTTGGATTTCTCTTTTCAGAAATCTGATGGACATTGTTTACAATACAAATAAACTGATAACTTCATCATAATTTTTCATGTAATGTTTTCTTGTACATTACCGACTGTGTGTACCGGATAATAATTTGTTCCCATTTAACAATTTCATTACCTCGCAACGTTTAAATTGGAAAATCAGAAATTAGTTGTGAAATGTTTTGAATCCCATAGAAACTCATTTCCTCTTTCACATGGATTTATTTAACCTAACTTCATTCTCTTTCAAACATATTCTTTTAACTGAACTTCGTTTGCAATTTGTTATGCCATTTCTACTACTGTTGTTTTAGTACATTTAATTAATATGATGCTATTAATCCTCAAGTTGGAAATATTTAAGCAATAGGCTTTGGATTTTTCTTTTGGGAAGCGTGCGACATGGTTTAGGAAAACAAATAAACTGATACCTCAACGGCAAGTCTTTCTGTAATAATAGAACTAATTATGTTTAGTTTCTATTGTAATCAGAATTTTCATGGCCTTTTTCTCTTTTTCTTTAAGGAATATTTTAATATTATCAAGAACTAATCTTCCGAGAGTATAAATTTGATGGACACTTTACCAAAGTTCTTTTACTATGGTTTTTTGGCCAAAATTGTTTTTCAAATGATGTTTTATATTTATTTATGTTTTTCATTTAAATGTTATTATTATATTTATTTTATTAGTTTTTGACCATAGTAAATTTTTTATTGAGATAAGTTTTATTTTATTAATTTTAGTTTGGGCATAAACTAAATAAAATCTAGTGAAATTATAGATATACATATTAAAAAATAACATATTGAATCGTGTTAGTAATTGTGAAACTGATCAATAATTTCGGAAAATTATGTATATTCATTGTTCATGTAATTTCATAGCTTTTGTAAGTCATGTAGAATAATGCTCAATTAGCATGCTCGAACCCATTAGTTGTGTAATGTCTTTTAAATAGGAGCAATTGATCCCAACATTCAACATGAGAAGTTGGATTGAAAAAAGATCTTATAAATAATAAAACAAATTTGATCCCATTTTTACTTTTAAATAGGGATTTGGAAGGATTCTAATATTTAAAACAATAATAATATACAAAGTATGTGTTATGAGGAAATCCATGATTGTGTAATAAGTAAAGATAGACCATTTTAGTAGGCATTCCAAGATTTGAAAGACAGGAATGTGATCATGTTCAGATACCATTTTAGTAGGCATTCCAAAATTTGAAAGACAGGAATGTGATCATGTTCAGATTGGATTATAAATTTAAGGAATGTAAGAAAGTCAATGTGATTTTTCATTTGAGATTTCCATTTCCAATCACTAAGTAGATCCATTTTTTAAAAAATGGGATGTATTATGAGCATCCTAAAGCTGAACTAACTACACAAAAATTCTCAAATCAAACAAAAAATTGTTATGTCATTTTTATTATTTTTATTGAACAACTAAAATACCCTTCAATCTCATTGCTCTATTACCATAGGTTTTTTATATAGCATAAAGATGGGCCATGAGCATGAGTTTAAACCCCCAAGCTTCAGAGTTTAAGGTTCAATGTGCATGGTGTGGGATTGCATGATGTGAGTTAGGATAGAGAAGCATTTTGTAGCATGCCCAAAAACCCATGGTTTGTGTAGTAACAAGCCTACTACTACACCATGCTTTATATGAGAGTTTATAAGTACCATGGAATATGTGCTTATCTTGGAGTTTTATCTTGTATTTCCCCAATCCAATTGGGAGTTTGATTATATCTAAGATATATTGTTATAAAAATAGATGCGAAAGATATATCTCTCTATCATGCAAACATACATATAAAAATGAATATTTCTCACACACACATATATCAAATTTAACCATTGTTACCCTCTTAACAAAATATCAAAAGGCATATTTTTTAACTAGTGTTTAATTACTGGAAATATCTAATTACAAAATATAATAAATTTAATATGCAGCATTGAGGCTTAGTACCTGCCTTATGCAAAAAATAATTGACAACCAAAGTTATTGGTCCCAGAAGTTAATATTTAAACACTTTTTAAAATTTTATTAATTCCAAATCAAATGATCAAAATTATAGAAATACATAAAGTTTATAATTATTAACACTTTACTATGTGGGAGTTTCAACATATTTTGAAATTTTTTTGTAACTAGTAGATATATAGTGAAAATAAAGATAATTAGGAATTCTTTTACAATAAATTTCTATGTAGATAGTGGCCATCATTTTTATGCAAATATTTGCTTAAACTATGGTGGACAGCTAT
>APFE030689772.1:3113-21981 GCA_000404065.3 Pinus taeda | reverse complement strand
GATAATTCCCAATGATTAAAGGCAGCAAAAAGTTGGGTAATCTTCTTTCCTCTTGGTCTAGTTTTATTTCTACATTGAAAGACAAATTTTACCCTTTGGGTTATAAAAAAAAGGCACTAATGGAATGGAAATATCTAAGGCAAGGGAAAGGCCAAAATGTGCAAAGCTTCACTAAAGAATTTTAGAAACAAGCATTGAATTTGGGCATCTCATTAGATTTTCCCGAGACTGTAACTAAGTATGTTGGTGCACTACATAGTTACATTAGACACTCAATGTTATTGTTCAAGCCTACTACGATTGATGCTACTAGTGTAAAGGCGATTCATCTTGAAATCCGAGGCAAGAATGACATAGATAATCAAGCCAAGAAAACACCGTTCAACCCTCTACAGGGAAAATTATAGAAGAAAGGCACGGGGAAGGCTAAGAAGACCGTCGCAACCAAGAAAGAGGACGGAGCAACTCCATCTTGCACGCATTGCAAGAGATAAGGTCATGATGAGGACCACTGTTGGAAGCTACATCCGAAGCTGAGACCAAAGAGATTCAATGGAAAGGAAAAGCTTAAGACAGTGGCAACAACGCAATAGGACCTTGGATCAGATTTCGGCGATGAGACATTGATCATAGCGATGGGCGCGAAAGGTACTCCTTTTATTAATAATAATTCTAATTCAATGCCAAGTACTAGATATTTGAATGAGCCTGTAAGTAATGAGAAAAAGAGAATTAAATTATTCCACATTATAGTTATTATAAAACACACAAGAGTGGAAACTTTGTTCGATTCAGGTTCCCAAGAAAATTTAATCTCAGAGTCCTTAGTGAAAAAGTTAGGCCTTGAAACTAAGCCTCATCGGAGTCCATACTCTCTTGGTTGGGTAAGTGATAAAGCAAAATTACAAGTAACCAAGCAATGTAGGGCCAGATTTGTTATTGCTTCTAAATTAGTTGATGAGGTAGAGTTATATGTTGTGCCTTTAGACATCTATGGAATTATCTTGGGAACTTCGTATCTATATGACAGAAAGTTTTCTTTAGGCACGAAAATAATTACCACCTCACAAAGGATGGTGATCAAGTGATCATTATTTAGCTCAAAAATCAAAGTGCTCATAATTTCTCAAACATTGAACAATCATGTGCGTCTCGGCGATACAATCCCAATGCAACCCGTTTCACTCAAAACGGAACTCGTATGAGGAAGATATTGTGTTCTATTTGCTTTGTCAAACAAAGGAATTAAGAAAAAAAAAAAAAAACTACAGTCACTCCACAATCAACAGTCTGTATTGATGATGTGGCAGGGGACTAGGTAGGTCAAAGTTGGTCAATGACTAATGGGATCTCGCCAAGTGGTGCGTTGTGGTTGGTTTGCGATGTGGTGAGTTGGTGGTTTCTTATTGGTGGAGGAAGCACCAATGAGAAGGGGACATGTGGCAAGCTTGGAGGCCGACACGTGTCCCTCTCCACAGGCTTGGCATCGGTGCACATTGTGGAAAAATTTTATGGCAAGCTGAGGAGTCGACCCCGTGACCTACACTGCACTATGTACACGTCTTACATTCTACCACGTTGGTGGTTCTTACAATACTATGGTCACAAAATGTATTTGGTGTGTTAATACTTGGTGGCTAGGAGAGGAGAGGGCTAGCCCCATGCCATGTGACCACTGTTACATAACCATTGGTTAACGGTTAACCAAAACACGCCAAATTAAGCGCTAATCAGGTTTAACATTAATTAATCTGAGATTACCCATTAATTAATGCGCAATTTAGTTTGGTGGCATCTTTGGCGTCCCTAAATTTGGCACTAACTCTAGATTTAACGAAGTTAACTGGAGTTCCTCCAGTTTTAGTGGAGAATTCTTAGGAGAAACTGTTTTGGCCATAAATTTTTTAATTCTTAACCAAATTGGGATCATAAAAAGTCATTATTAGATGATTTTGATGTTCTGAGCATGTTGAAGTAGGTTTTAGGAGTAGTAGAGCATCGTAAATAGCACTTCTTCTTCTTCTTCTTCTTCTTCTTCTTCTTCTTCTTCTTTTGAGTGAATATAGAGGCCCAAGCCATGGAAGGTGGACCAAGGAGATGTAGCCAAAGAGGGTTGAACTCCTTTCATGCTATTTTTCTCATGAATTTGACATAAAACTTGACAAAATTTACATGTTCATTCACAAACACCATAAAGGAAACCTATGCACATGAAGCAAATGATAAGAATTTTATTTTTTAATTCTGAAGTTGAAATTAGCACAACAAAACTAACATTCAACAACATATCAAGTTGGTACCAGAGGAAAGGTTATTTTCTTGATTGCTTGAGTTTTGTGCAAGTAGGCTTTTAATGGTTGCAAATTGGTGATGCATACAAGGTTAAAGTTACAGAGAGGGGAAGGGAAACTATTGGTTGAAACTCCTGAGGTAATGCCCAAAAGAAGGAGAGCCACAATGCTACAATCTCCACCCAAAGTTCCAATTCTAGTTGCACTTGAGGCACCTCAAGTTTTAACTTCAATTGAAACTGAGGAGGTACAAGCAGTACCAGAAGTTGAGCTTGAATCCAAAGCCATCATGTCTGGAGTAGGAGAGACTGAAGGTCTTTTAGAAGAGGAAGCATTCAAGAAATCTTTCTATGACTTAACTGACATGGTTAGAGTCCTCTATGAAGAGAGGAATTCTATAATTGATGGAGGGAGTTCTAAGTCCTCACATGGAAAGGGAAGTTCAGAAGATAAAAAAGATGAAAAGAATGATTCAAAGGGTAATGGAGGAAAGCCTCATCCATCTCCATCATCTTCATCATCTTCCCCATCATCTTCATCATCCTCATCATCACAAACAACATCATCTTCCACTTCCACCACAAAAATTGTTTATACACATTCAAAAACCCTAAAAGAAAAAACTCCCTTACTCAATTTGAACATTAAGTTTTAACTTCCCATGTACAATGGTGAGGTTAATGCAGAAAAGTTAGACAATTGGATTTTACAATTGGAGGTTTATTGCAGAATTCAAAACCTTCAAGAAGATGACATAAAGATCCAGTTGGCTTCATTGAGGCTAGAAAGAGCAACACTAGTTTGGTGGGAAGCAAAGACTCAAGAGGAAAAGTGAATTCATGGTAAGATATCCATTTCTTGGGTTGAATTTGTTTCTTCAATTAAAAGACAGTTTTATATTTATCCTATATGCAAAAAGCCATTATGAGTTGGCAAAATTTTAGGCAACTCAATGGTCAAGACTATACCCAGGAGTTTAGGAAAAGGGCTTTGTTGTTAGAATTAAACTTGAAATCCCAAGATACACTGTTGAAATATATTGGGAGTTTACATTCCTACATAAAACACACTATCCTTATGTTCAATCCAAGAAATTTAGATGAGGTATGTGTGCAAGCCACGCACCTTGAAGCGGGAGGAAAGAACATTCAGGAAGAGGGTAGTAAGAAGAAGCCATTCAATGGTAAGAAGAAAAATAAGGGTGGAAAATGGAAGGGAAATAAGAATGCAAGTGTAAATAAATAAGGGGAGAAAACTATATGCCAACATTGTTCCAAAGTGGGGCATGATGAAACCCCTTGTTGGAAATTACATCCCGAACTAAGGCCTAAGAAACCAAACAATAAGGGAAAACAAAAGATGACCTCTCACACACAACATGATCTCGGATCTGATTCTGGTGATGATACCAAGATTTCAGCTATGGTCACAAAAGGAAAAGAATCTATTGAAAGAACTAGTTCCTCACATAGTCACAACAACACTCCAAATGAATAATCAAGGATAGAGTTGTTCCATGTAAGGGTAATTTCGAACCAGACAAGATTGATTCATTATTTGATAGTGGGTCACAATCGAACTTAATTTTAGAAGACTTGGTCAAAAATCTTAACCTTGAAACTGTACCTCATCCTAATCCATTTCCTGTGGGTTGGATAGTCAATAATGCAAATTTACAGGTTACAAGGAAATGCTTATTCAAGTTTGCCATTACTGAAAAGTTAATTGATGAAGTTGAGTTAGATGTAGTTCCACTTGACATCTCAGAGTCCTTAGTGAAAAAGTTAGGCCTTGAAACTAAGCCTCATCCGAGTCCATACCCTCTTGGTTGGGTAAGCGATAAAGAAAAATTACAAGTAACCAAGCAGTGTAGGGCCAGATTTGTTATTGCTTCTAAATTAGTTGATGAGGTAGAGTTATATGTTGTGCTTTTAGACATCTATGGAATTATCTTGGGAAGTCTGTATCTATATGACAAAAAGGTAGTTTTCTTTCAGCGCGAAAATAAATTCCACCTCACAAAGGATGGTGATCAAGTGATCATTATTTAGCTCAAAAATAAAAGTGCTCATAATTTCTCAAACATTGAACAACTGCGTCCGTCTCGGCGATACGATCCCAACGCAGCTTGTTTCACTCAAAACAAAGCTCATATGAGGAAGATATTTCTTTCTGTTCACTTTGCCATACAAAGTAATTTAAAAAAAAAGAAGGTATAGTCACTGCATAGTCAGCAGTCTATACTGATGATGTGGTAGGTGACTTGGTAGGTCAAGGTTGGTCAATGGCTAATGGGATCTCACCAAGTGGCGCATTGTGGTTGGTCTGTAGTGTGGTGAATTGGCAGTTTCTTATTAGTGGAGGAAGGACCAATGAGAAGGGGACATGTGGCAAGCCTGGAGGCTGCCACATGTCCCTCCCCAAAGGCTTGGCATCAGCGTGCATTGTGGCAAAATTTTATGGCAGGCTGGGGAGTCGAACCCGTGACTTGCACTACACTATGCCCACGTCTTACCGTTCTACCATGTTGATGGTTCTTACAATACTTTGGTCGCAAAATGTATTTGGTGTGTTAACACTTAGCCGCTGGGGGAGGAGAGCGCCAACCCCCTCCCATGTGACCACTATTACATAACCGTCGGCGAACGGTTAACCAAAATGTGTCAGATTAAGTGCTAATCATGTTTAACATTAATTAATCTGAGATTACCCATTAATTAATGCGCAATTTAGTTTGGCGGCATCCTTGGCGGTCCCCTAAATTCGGTGCTAACTACATATTTAACGGAGTTAACTCGAGTTCCTCCTATTTTAGTGGAGAATTCATAGGAGAAACTGTTTTGACCATAACATTTTCAATTTTTGACCAAATTGGGATCATAAAAAGTCATTCTTTGATGATTTTGATGTTCTAAGCACATTGAAGCAGGTTTCAAGAGCAGTAGAGCATTGTAAATGACACTTTGTTTCCATTTTGAGTTAATACAGAGGCCCAAGCCATGGAAGGTGGACCAAGGAGATGTAGCCCAGGAGGGGTGAACTCCTTCATCAAAACACTATGTTAAGAGTTCATTTTGATGGTTTGTTGTACATTTGTTTGTTTGTTGTTGCACATGAAGCAAATGATATATATATATTTATTTATTTATTTATTTATTTTAATTTATTTAATTTATTTTGTTTATTATTTTTTATTTTATTTTATTTTATTTTATTTATTTATTTTTTTAAATTCTGAAGTTTAAATTAGCACAACAAAACTAACATTCAACAACGGATCAAGTTCGTATCAGAGCAAAGGTTATTTTCTTGATTGCTTGAGTTTTATGCAAATAGGGTTTTAATGGTTGCAATTTGTGATGCTTACAAGGTTAAAGTTGCAGAGAGGAGAAGGGAGACTATTGGTTGAAACTCCTGAGGTAATGCCCAAAAGAAGGAGAGCCACAAGGCCTCAACCTCCACCCTAAGTTCCAATTCTAGATGTACTTGAGGCACCTCAAGTTTTACCTTCAATTGAAACTGAGGAGGTACAAGCAGTACTAGAAGCTAAGCTTGAATCCAAAGCCATCATGTCTGGAGCAGGAGAGACTAGAGGTCTTTCAAAAGAGGAAGCATTCAAGAAATATTTCTATGGCCTAACTGACATGGTTAGAGTCCTCTATTAAGAGAGGAATACTATAAGGGCTAAAGAGATTTTTAAGTCCCCACATGGATATGGAAGGTCAGAAGATAAAAAAGATGAAAAGAAGGATTCAAAGGGTAATGGAGGAAAGCCTTATCCATCTCCACCATATTCATCATCTTCCTCATCATCTTCATCATCCTCATTATCACAAACAACATCATCTTCCACTTCCACCACAAAAAATGTTCATACTCATTCAAAAAACCCAAAATAAAAAAACTCCCTTACTCAAATTGGACATTAAGTTTGAACTTCCCATGTACAATGGTGAGGTCAATGCAGAAAAGTTAAACAATTGGATTCGACAATTGGAGGTTTATTGCAGAATTCAGAACCTTCAAGAAGATGACATAAAGATCCAGTTGGCTTCATTGGGGATAGAAGGAGAAACACTAGTTTGGTGGGAAGAAAAGACTCAAGAGGAAATGTGAATTCATGGTAAGATATCAATTTCTTGGGTTGAATTTGTTTCTTCAATTAAAATACAGTTTTATCCTTTAGCCTATATGAAAAAATCCATTATGAGTTGGCAAAATTTTAGGCAACTCAAGGGCCAAAAAGTTCAAGACTATACCCAGGAGTTTAGGAAAAGGGCTTTGTTGTTAGGAGTAGACTTGCATTCCCAAGATACACTGTTGAAATATATTGGGGCTTTACATTCCTACTTACAACACACTATCCTTATGTTCAATCCAAGAAATTTAGATGAGGTATGTGTGCAAGCCACACACCTTGAAGAAAGAGGAAAGAACATTCAGTAAGAGGGTAGTAAGAAGAAGCCATTCAAGGGTAAGGAGAAAGAGAAGGGTGGAAAATGGAAGGGAAAGAAGAATGAAAGTGTAAAGAAATAAGGGGAGAAAAATATATGCCAACATTGTTCCAAAGCGGGGCATAATGAAACCCCCTGTTGGAAATTACATCTCGAACTAAGGCCTAAGAAACCAAACAATAAGGGGAAACAAAAGACGACCTCACACACACAACATGATCTTGGATCTGATTCTGGTGATGAGATAAAGATTTCAGCCATGGTCACAAAAGGAAAAGAAGCTATTGAAAGCACTAGTTCCTCACATAGTCACAACAAAACTCCAAATGAATAATCAAGGATAGAGTTGTTTCAGTTGTTCCATGTAAGGGTAATTTCGAACCATACAAAGATTGATGCATTATTTGATAGTGGGTCACAATCGAACTTAATTTCAGAATACTTGGTCAAAAAGTTTAACCTTGAAACTGTACCTCATCCTAATCCATATCTCGTGGGTTGGATAGTCAATAATGCAAATTTACAGGTTACAAGGAAATTCTTATTCAGGTTTGCTATTACTGAAGAGGTAATTGATGAAGTTGAGTTAGATGTAGTTCCACTTGACATCTCAGGAACCAATTTGGGAAGCCCATATTTGTATGATAGGAAAGCGGTATTTTATCACCATGAGAACAAATATCTATTTCTCAAGGATGGAGTGGAGTATATTGTGAGATTCCATCGCAAAAAGTTAAACATTTCTTTGGTTAATGCAAGGTAGATGAAGAGACTAGTAAATCCAAGTAAAATTTTTGTGCCTCTCATGATCAAGAAAAATAATGATATTGATTATGAATCTTTTGAAGGTTGTGATGATAAGTTAAAATATGATTTGTTTGATGTGGTAAGAAATCATGGTGAGATGTGTCAGGAACCAAAGGGGTTACCTCCCAAGAGGGGAATTCAACATGAGATACAGCTGCAACAAGATGTTCCAATTCCAAACATTGGCATATATCACATGTTGATCATGGAGAGTATGGAAATCAAGAAGAAAATTCAAGAATTTTTGAACAAAGGTATCAAACACCCATCTACTTCGCCATGTGGTTCACCCATTGTTTTGGTGCCAAAGAAGGACAGGACTTGGTGCATGTGTGTGTATTTCCATGCACTGAATAAAATAACAGTAAAGAATCATTATCCACTCCCAAGAATTGATGATTTTCCTAATTAATTGAGGTATGTAAAGTATTTCACTAAGTTAGACTTATGAAGTGTTTATCATCAAGTTATAATAGTTGAAGAGAACATTTGGAAAACCACATTTGAAACTAACCAAGGATTGTTTGAGTGGCTTGTTATGCCTTTCGGTCTTACAAATGCTCCAACTACCTTCATGAGAGTTATGAATGATGTATTGAGACCATTTCTAGATGATTTTGTCATTGTTTGCTTAGATGATATTCTCATATTCAGCAAATCCAAAGATGAACATGTCATGCATGTGAACAAAGTACTTGATGTCTTGAGAAAAGAACAAATGTTTTTAAAGATGTCAAAGTGTGAATTTGGAAAGACTTCTTTAGTGTATTTGGGACACATTGTTGGAGGAGGTGAGTTGAAGATAGATCCCTCTAAGATTGAGGTTATTGTGAATTGGCCTAAGACCAATACAGTTATAGAGGTAAGAAGCTTTCTTGGGGCAACACAGTATTGGAGGAAATTTATTGCTAATTTTTCTTCCATTGCAGATCCACTACATGCATTGACTAGTGTCAAGAAAGTCTTTCACTGGGGATATGTACAAAAAAAAGTATTTGATGCTTTAAAACAAAATATCAGTTCAACACCAGTATTGGCTCTTCCGAATCTTAGACAACCATTTGAGATTCAAATAGATGCTAGTGATTACACCATGGGAGCGGTTCTTATGCAGCATGGTAAGCCCATTTCATTTCATTATGAAATTTTTAATGGTGTTATGACTAACTATCCCACTTATGAAAAATAACTTTACACATCGGTACCAAGTGTTAAAAAATGGAAACACTACTTGATAGGGTAGGAGACCATTATCCATACTGACCATCAACCATTGCAGTACTTACAGTCACAGTCAAAGTTGCAGCAATCACGACAGTTTAGATGGATGGGTTTTCTACAACAGTTTCATTTGGTTATCAAATACAAAAATGGAATCTACATTAAGGTAGCTAATATGATTTCTAGGCATATTGTAAATTCATCTATTATACTCAAGCACAATTCTATTTTACATGAAAGTTACATTAAGCAATATGCATATGAAAATGACTTTCAAGATGTGTGTGCAAGCTTGAGGCAAGGAAACCAAATTGAAGAGTTAGATTACCATGTACATAACAGTTTGTTGTATCACTTGGGAAAGTTATGTATTCCACGGAGAGAAAGAAACGATATCATAAGGGGGGTGATTGCTGGAAATTTTGGTGTATGCTAGACAGTAGCAAATCTCCAAAGGTATTGTTATTGGCCATGCATGTTTGATAATGTATCTCATTTCATCAGAGGATGTTCTTTGTGTGCAACAAGTAAGCCTAGCAATAGGAAACTAGGATTGTACACTCCACTTCTGGTACCTTCACGTCCATGGGAAAGTATCTCAATGGAGTTTGTAGGAGGTCTTCCATTGTCAAGGAAAGGTCATGATTACTTGTATGTAGTTGTAGATAGGTTTAGCAAGATGTGTATTCTAACACCATGTAAAAAGACAATTACAGCTGAACAAACAGCTCATCTTTTCTTTCAAAATATTTGGGTTCATTTTGGTCTTATTATTTTCATTGTAAGTGATTGAGATTCTCAATTTGTTGGGAATTTTTGGTCAAATTTGTGGGACATGATGGACACTAAGTTGAATAAGAGTACAACCTTTCATCTGCAAACTGATGGAAAAACCGAGGTGTTCAACAAGACAATCATTCATCTTCTTAGAGGATATTGTAGCAAACATCCCAAGTTGTGGGATGAACAGTTGCATTACATACAACATGCATACAACAAGGAAAAGCATTCTTCCACAAACACATCACCATTTGAGGCATGTTTTGGGTACTTTCCAAGATTTCCATTGGACTTCATATTTGAGAAAGATGTCACCATCGATGGTCATAGCGACATCGAAAAGACAAGGAAGTTCATTGAGAAAATGCAGTTGATACATCACACAGTGCAATAACAGCTTGAAAAAAGTTAAAGAAGTTATAAGGAAAGACATGACAAACACCGTGTTGATCATAAATTTCAAGTTGGAGACGAATTTTGGTTATATATTAGCAAAGAGAGACTTCAAGGGGAAGGTAAAAAGCTGAAGCCAATCCGTTATGGTCCTTTTAAAATTCTGGAAAAGATTGGTAACAATGTTTTAAGCTAGATTTTCCTCCTTATATGCAAATATACTATGTTGTTAATGTTGAGAATTTGAGATTATTTGAGCCTCCTTTGATTGATGATCAAGGAGAGCATGTTCAACTACCATCAATAGATAATTTCTCACTAGAATATCTTGATGAGATTCAACAAGATATTATACTTGACAGAAGAACCATAATTTCAAAGAGAGGGAATGTCGAATACGTTCGAGTGGGACTCAAGGGACAAAATCCTTCTAAAGCCAAATGGATGTAGATCGAGAAGGTGAGGGAGTTGTACCCTAACCTGTGAAACAATTGATAGTATCTTTTGGGGTGCAAAAGGCTTCCAGTGGGGAAGAATGATTAGGTGATCAGTATTTAGCTCAAAAATAAAAGTGCTCATAATTTCTCAAACACTGAACGACTGCGTCTATCTTGTTGATACAATACCAAAGCAACTTGTTTCATTCAAAACGAAGCTCGTATGAGGAAGATATTTAATTTTTTCCACTTTGCCAAATAGAGGATTTTTTTGAAAAAAAAGGTATAGTCACTGCACATTCAGCAGTGTGTACTGTTGACATGGCAGATGACTAGGCATGTCAAGGTTGGTCAATGGCTAATGGGATATCGCCAAGTGGCGCATTATGGTTGGTCTATAGTGTGGTGAGTTGGAAGTTTCTTATTGGTGGAGGAAGGACCAATGAGAATCGGACACATGGAAAGCCCGGAGGCCACCATGTGTCCCTCCCCAAAGGCTTGGCATCGTTGCACATTGTAGAGAAATTTTATGGCAGCTGGGGAGTCAAACCCATGACCTACACTGCACCATGCCCACATCTTACCATTCTACCACGTTGGTGGTTCTTACAAGACTATTGTCGCAAAATGTATTTTTTGCATTAACACTTGGCAGTTGGGAGAGGAGAGGGCCAGCCCCTTCCCATGTGACCACTATTACATAACCGTTGGCTAATGGTTAAAAAAAACCACGCCAGATTAAATTTTAATCATGTTTAATGTTAATTAATCCGAGATTACCGATTAATTAATGCGCAGTTTAATTTGGCATCATCTTTGGCGGTCCCCTAAATTTGACGCTAACTCCAGATTTAGCGGAGTTAAATGGAGTTCCTCTAGTTTTAGTGGAGAATTCCTAGGAGAAACTGTTTTGGCCATAAATTTTGGAATTTTCAACCAAATTGGGATCAGAAAAAGTCATTCTTAGATGATTTTGATGTTCTGAGCACATTGAAGTAGGTTTAGGAGGAGTAGAGCATTGTAAGCATCACTTTCTTCCATTTTGAGCTAAATTTACATAGGCCCAAGCCATGGAAGCTGGACCAAGGAGATGTAGCCCAGGAGGGGCTAACTCCATCAAAACATTGTGTTAAGAGTCCATTTTGATGATTTTCTGCACATTTATTTGTTTTTTTCAACACTTTACTTTCATGCCATTTTTTCATGAATTTGACATAAAACTTGACAAAATTTACCTGTTCTTTCACAAACACAATAAAGGAAGCCTATGCACATGATGATCTAGGTGGATATTGGTGGCCACTCACCTATTCCACTTGGACCCCCACCATTGTTTCTTTTAGTTTTTCAGTTTCCTTATTTGTAGCACAATTTACTATTTTGGCAGTTTTACGGGCCCTGAACTTCCGGATCCATTTAGAGGCCCTAAACGACGTTTTTTGGAAAAATTGGGAGCAACATGAGTCATAAATTGATGTTTCTCACTCAAAAGTTGTATTCCTAGGAAAGATATTTATAACGAGGTATTGTGTGCATCAAACGGGGATCATATGCCAAAGTTACGACCCCGAGAAGTTGATGTACCAGTTTACCCAAAAGAGGCCCATAGTTTGGCGCTTCATCTCCTAGGGTTAGGTTTTTCAATGCTTATGGTTTTATGTTGTTTCTCAATAATAAATAGGCATTGGAGCCTCATTGTAACACAATTAAGAGGCATGTAGTCGCCACATCTCTTCTCAGAGATAAGCTATCATCGCTTGAGCTAGTCTTATTTCCATTCTGTTTGTAAGCATATTTCAGTATTTGAGATTAATGAAATGAAGTGTTATTTCTATTGCATATTTGTATTTATGGTTATACCTACAATTTGTTGCATTCCTGTTTAAATTCGGATCAGTGGTATCAGAGAAGTCTGCTCTTTCTCTATTTTTCTTTGCATGTCCCTAACGAGGTTGAGATATAAGGAGTTAAGGCTTGAATTGGTCGAACCTTTGCAAGACCAGCCTTGCAAATGTCGATGGCCTCCCATGGTGGACGAAAAGAAAGACGAGGGGGCAGGAGATCCTATCAAAATCTTGCTCGAAGAATCCCTCGAGCAACAAAGGAACGCGATGATGGACAACTTTGCCCAGATCCTTCAGTGACTACCCAAGGGCGACGCATATACTTCTGGCAGTTAATCTGGAAGTGCCACACCCTTTAAGGTACAAGTTATCTTTAACATTGCCATATTTGAGGGTCAGATAGATGCAAAAAGTGTAGACAAATGGTTAAATCTATTAGAAGGATATGTTTCCGTTCATGATTTTTCCAGCTGGGAAAACATCACTTTTACACTTCTCAAAGCAGCCCCCCACGTCAAGGACTGGTGGGAAACCTACTGTGAGCAGAAGGATGAAAGTACAAACTCACTTTTTTCAGCCGCATCCACTTGAAACTCATTTAGGGATGCCATCAAGGAGCAGTACTACCCTGTCGAGAGCTATGAGGATAAATACGTAAAGTGGACAACGCTGCGACAAGGAAGGGACCAAGATGTGCCAAAGTTTACCAATGTTTTTCATACTCTTCGCACAAAGTTGGGTATCAAGGATTCTGAGAAGCATTTGATTCTCAAGTACCGTGGCTGCCTACATAGGTACATCTAGGATGAGATGGAGTTCCTGGACATCTCCTCGCTTGGCACGACATACTGATATGCAGTCAAGATTGAGAAAAAGTTTAGACAGAAGAAGCGAGACTTTGGATCTGTGAATCCAAAGCAAGGGAAAGGTGACCCCAAGCTGTAGAACAAAGGACGAAGCCAAGGCAGGGAGGCCTAAGACAACCTGCCAAAGTAGCAAGCAAAGAACAACACCACCGAGCCGAAGAAGGACACGAGAAAGTGGTGTGAGTTCAATAAGAGCTCCACTCACAACACAAGTGAGTTTCGGGCCAAACAGTCAAGATGGCCAAGCTAAAGGCTTTGGAATCAGATGCATGTTACGACTCTGAGTCAGAACCTAACAAGGGGAATGACAAAGGGAATCGGATTATCGATGTGGAGCCCACCACCATCGTTGCCACCAAGAAGATCCAGAAGGAGGAACCTGAAGATCCAGAGGAGGAGGAGTGCCTCTTCCACTCCCAGATGTGGGTAAAGAGTTCCCTGCTATAATTTATTGTTGACAACGGGATCCAAAAGAACCTCATTTTGGTAGAGGTCGTGAAGCGGTTGGGCTTACCGACCACAACACATCCGCAACTATACAACATCGGTTCGCTTCACCAAGGACGGGATCTTCGCGTGATCCAGGAGTGTTGCCTTCCATACAACATCAAGCCCTTGACGGATGAGGTATTATGTGACGTTTCTCCCCTTGATGTTTGTGATGTATTATTAGGCCAACCATACTTATGGAAGCGACATGCTGTGTATGAGTCAAGGCCTCGTGTTGTTATTGTTACTTTGGGAAATAAGTTGTACAAGATACCAAAGGTAGCACTGCCTACCGCCACCTCTTTGGTTACTGCAAAACAATGCAGTAAGCTCATTTCCAAAAATGGAAAATTCGTTTTCCTGATGATACGCCCTCAGGGAAAGAAGAAGACGATGCCCACGACCTCCAGAGAGGGCCCCTCCGCACGACAACAACAGAGGGACAAGGTCATGGAGGAGTACAAAGACATCTTCACCTCACCCGCAGGGGTGCCTTTCCAGTGTCAGGTCAAGCACTCCATCGATCTGACCCTAGGTGCACTGCTGCCCAATGGACCAATCTATCGGCGCTCTATTATGGAGAACAACAAAATCAAGAGGCAGATTCAGGAGCTACTGCAAAAAGGTCACATACGGCCAAGTTCAACACCCTATGGGAGCCTAATCATGTTGATATAGAAGAAGGATGAGACTTGGAGACTCTTTATTAACTATCAGGCTGAACAAGATCACAGTCTGGAATAGGTACCTGATCCCATGGATTGATGACCTTCTGTACCAACTAAAGGGGGGGAATATTTCAGCAAGATAAACTTGAAATTATGATATCACCAGGTACCAATCGAACCCTCTGATGTGTGGAACATTGCCTTCAAATCCAAGGAGGGCATTTTTGAATGGTTAGTTATGCCTTTTGGGTTGACGAATGCTCCTACTACCTTCATGAGGCTGATGGATGACATCTTGCGGCCATTCAACAACTCACTTGTAGTGGTATAATTGGATGACATCTTGATCTTAAGCCAAAGTTGAGAGGAGTTCCTCCACCACATTCGACAGGTTCTCCAAACACTGCGACAACACAAGATATGTGCCAATTTGGAGTAATTCACTTTTGGCAAGACCCAGGTTCAGTATCTGGGATACATTATTGATGAATGGAGGGTTCATGTGGATCCAGCCAAGATCCAAGTCATTCGGGATTGGCCAGCTCCAACCACTCTGGCAAAGCTCCGCAGCTTTCTAGGTCTTCCCAATTTCTACTACAGGTTTGTGTTGGGATTCTCTCATATCACTTGGCCCTTGATTCAAGTCACCAAGGGAGGAGTGAAAGCAAAATTATTTTGGTCTGAATCTCAACAGAAGGCATTCAAAAAGTTGAAACATCACCTCTTCTCTGCACCAGTGCTCACATTACCAGACTTGCAACAACCATTTGAGATCGAGAAAAATGTCTTTGACTATGCTACTGGGGAAGTCCTTACTCAACAGGGGCATCGAGTGGCATATCGTAGTGAGACACTTTCAGACACAGTCCAAAAGTATCCCACTTATGACAAAGAGATGTATTCCATTGTGTAGTCCTGACGATAATGGAAGCATTACATTTTGGGGAAGGAAACGGTCATCCACACAAACCACCGGCCCTTGCAGTTCATACAGATGCAAGAGAAGTTGCAAAATGATTTCCATCAGAAGTGGTCTACATACCTGCAACAATTCCATTTGAATATCAAGTATAACAAGGGAAGCACCAATAATGTTGCAGATTGCCTCAGTGTACAATCGATCATGGCGTTAACCACTGTGCTCAACTCTTGTGGGAATGAGGCTTCTAATTGACCACTTCTCTACAAAAGCAACCTCCAAGATGCCCTATTATGCCACCTGGGACACCTTTGTGTTCCTTCAAGTGAGCGTGCTAAGATAGTTTGGGAAGTAAACTACAGTCAGGCCGTTGGGAATTTCAGGGACGAGAAAATGGTGGTATTACTGCAGAAGTATTTCTATTGGCCGAATCTTCGACAGGATTTTGGGAAGTACATCAGATCCTGCACTGCCTGTGCCATTGCCAAACTAACCATCAAGAAGCAAGGCCTCTATACTCCTTTGCCTACCCCTAGTCGACCTTGGGAATCCACCCATGTCAGGCCTTCCTTCTACTAAGCATGGCAACGACTATGTTTTTGTGGTCATTGACAGATTCTCGAAGATAGCCATTATGGGAGTCTGCAAGAAGAATATCACAGCGGAAGCCACTGCTAAACTCTTCTTTGAACAAGTGTGGGTACACTTTGGGATCCCACAGCCTATCATCGCAGATAAGGACAACAAGTTCCTCAGTACATTTTGGTCTAGTCTTTGGTCGATGTTGGACAACAAGCTCATTAAGTCCACAATTTTCCAGCCCCAAACTGATGGATGGACAAAGGTTGTCAACAAGATGATCATACACATTCTACGCATGTACTAATCAAAGCATCCACGCATATGGGATGAGAGCCTCCCCTATGTCTAGCACAACTATAACCAGGCTATCCACAACTCGACTGGCCACAACCCTTTTCAGGTGGGCTTGGGATTCCAACCACTATGTCCCATTGATGTGGCCATGCCATTTGCAGCTACTCCAACAGATTCGGCTCATGTCTGGTCCAAACACGATAAGGCAAACAACTTCATTGAGCACATCCAACATATCTGCCAGTAGGTCCATGAAATTCTGGAGAAATCAAATGCCAAGTACAAGCAGCGACATGATCAACATCAGGTGCCACATATGTTTCAGGTGGGCAACAAAGTATGGTTGCATTTGCAAAAGGAATGATTTACTAGAGCCTATCAGCAACTAAGGCTACTATGATATTGTCTTCACACCATTACCAAAGTTGTGGGAGACAATGCATTTGAGCTCAGAATTCCCCCATTCCTTGGCCTGCACCCAGTGTTCAATGTGGACCGCCTTCGACCATACTTTCCACCATTGCTAGACACATCAGACATTGCAGAACAACTCACACCTATAGAGTTAAATCCAGATTGCATGGAACAAGCCACAACTGATCGAATCATGGACACACAGATCAAGAACACCCAAAAAAAATATCAAACTATATCGAGTTGTCAAAGCAGGCCATCTCCTTCACGAGGGCAAGTGGCTCACCAGGGACCAAGTTCAGCAGAAGTTTCCTCATCTCATGGAGGAACTCAACACAATGGGACCATTGCTTCCTAAGGTGGGAGGAATGATCCAGGTGGATATTGGTGGCCACCCGCCCATTCCACTTGGACCCCCACCATTGTTTCTTTCAGTTTTTTAGTTTCCTTATTTGTAGCACAATTTATTATTTTTGGCAGTTTTTTGGGTCCTGAACTTCTGGAGCCGTTTTGAGGCCCTAAATGACATTTTTGGGGAAAATAGAGAGCAACATGCTTCTTGGACCAAATTTTCTCGCTCAAAAGTTGTAGTCCTCGAATAGATATTTCTAATGAGGTATTGTGTGCATCAAACAAAGATTGTATGCCAAAGTGACGACCCCAAGACGTTGATGTACCAATTTACCCAAACAGGGCCCATAGTTTGGCGCTTCATCTCCTATGGTTAGACTTTTGGATGTTTAGGGTTTTCCATTGTTTCTCAATAATAAATAGGCCTTGGACCTCATTGTTACATAGTTCAGAGGCATGTAACTGCCACATCTATTCTCAGAGATGAACTACCATCACCCGAGTTAGTCTTATTTTCATTCTATTTGTAAGCATATTTCAGTATTTGATATTAATGAAATGAAGTGTTATTTCGACTACATATTTGTATTTATGGTTATACCTATTGGGTTGTGTTATATTCTTTCCATGACTGACCTACGTAGTTAACCAAGGGGTTAGACGGGGGACGGAGCCCCCCCTTCATTGTGTTGGTTGCGCAACAGGGGGGTCACACGAGGGGCAGCAACCCCCCTATCTAGGGGGTTTGAGGGGGGTAGGTAGTCGCCCTCTATGGGGTCCGGGGCAACGCCTTGGGGAATTTTTTTTTGGACCCTATATTAGGTTGAGCGGACCTACCTATGGTTTTGTGCATGGTTTTGGACGTGATGGTTTTCGATCCATGGTTTTGGACACGATGGTTTTTTGTCCATGGTGCTTCAACATGTATAAATATGTATTGTAACATTGAAAGGAACATAATGAAAAATCAAGCTGGTAGTCCCGGTTTTGGGATCCAGGGGAAAATCTCTGTGTATATGTGTTTAATGTGTTATTCTCTCGCATTGCTTATTTTCCGTGTTTTAGAATTCGTATGCAGGTAATTTATGTACGAGGTTAAAACCTACATTTGGTATCAAAGTTGTTTTGGCTTCAAGGGGACATCTTTGTTGCTGAGGGGTTTTGCTCAGGCCTGTGGTAGACCCTGTTCAATGGGAGATCGATTCTGGTGGTGAAAGAAGATGGCGAGAAGTGTAAAGATAGAGATCGAGAAATTTAATGGTAAGAGTTTTGAGTTGTGGAAACTCAAGATGGAGGATCTATTGGTGGATAAAGATCAATGGATCGCGGTAGATCTAGGTACTAAACCAATAGGAGTGTCTGATGAAGAATGGAAGAATTTGTATCGCAAAGCAAAGAGCACAATACAATTGTATGTCTAAGATTCAGTATTGATGAATGTATCAGGGGAAGCTACAACTAAGGCTTTGTGGGACAAGTTAGGGACTTTGTACCAATCTAAGTCTCTGGTGAATAAACTGTTCCTACAAAAAAAGTTGTATAACGTGAGGATGAAAGATGGAGACTTGGTGACAGAGCATCTGAACGCATTTAATACTGTGGTAATTTAGTTATTATCTGTTGATACTAAAATTTCAAATGAAGATAAGGGCATCAGTTTGTTGTGTTTTCTACCAGATTCGTGGAGTAGTCTAGTTATTGCAATAGGTAGCAATACAACTGCCTTGTAGTTTGATGAAATAGTGTCATCCTTGCTAATAGAGGAGATGAGACAGAAAAATATGGAGAGCCAGAATGGTGATGCCCTGTCTATTTGAGGACAATCTCAGAACAGAAACAAAAATAAGTCATCAAGTGGGAGACCTAAATTTAGAGGGAGATCTAAATTTCCAGGAAATCTTGTAAAGGTGGTGTACTAGAAATTCGGAAGGGAAGCACTACAAAAGGGACTGTAAATCTAAAGCTCCTGATAAAGGAAAGGGATCTAATGATGCTCCTTCTGCAGAGGTGAAAACCACCTCAGATGAAAGTGGGGATGTGTACTTGGCTTCTTCAAGT
>APFE030689760.1:74632-85995 GCA_000404065.3 Pinus taeda | reverse complement strand
GTTTTTTAATTTTATAGTTGAAAAAATTTCAATTTTTTTTGTATCTAGCATGTTATGGTTGAAAACATGTTAAATTTATACTTAGGAAAGAAAAATGATATTCCACCAAAAACATTAATGTGTTTTTTTCCCTCATAAACAACTTTGTTTGACACATAAAAATTTGGTTTTATTAGGATTTTTAAATTTTTTTGAAAATTGACCCTAAAAAAATCATTGTTCCGGTATCATCACTTTCATTTTGAAGCTATATTTTGCACGAAAATTTCATAGTAAATTTCGTAGTCATTGCCATTTTTAAAACATGTTCAAAATTGACGCCTAAAAAATAAAAACATCGTTCCAGTCTACACACTTCTTGTTTTAGCACTGTTTTTGATGTTTTTTTGGGGTTTTTTGGCCAGAGTTCCCATTTTGAGTTTATAGTTCCCGTTTCAAAGTTTACATTGTTAGTAAGAGTGAACCTACATTTTATCAAGACTTGCTAGTTCTCTTAATCCCATTAGCCATAGATTTGTGAGAGTCAAATGTTTGTGAATTGACTAATCCAACCACGCTTCACCAATACCAAATGATATAAAATGGATATGAACTCTTGAACGGTTCTAAGATTTAATACCTACAAGACAATGTGACAATTTATGAAGGTTAAACAAACCATGGAAAATAATGAGAAAGTAAAAGTGGAATAAAATAAAAATGAAAATAAAACAATGAATTATTTAAAACATAAAAAATAAAACAAGAGGGAAGACTAAGGACGAAAAATTAAGTGTCATGCTTATTGGCCTTTCCCTTAGCCCTCGATTCTCCATATTTATTCCTTTAAATCTCAAAGGGTCATTTTGGCCAAGGAGAGGAGGCATAAAGAACCACCAAAGCATTGTAACCGAAGATTTTCAAAATAGATTATGCACTAATTCAAAGATGGTCTTACCATTGGGGTTTCAAGGGTAAACTCTAAGTTGTTTTATTTGTCGCTATGTTAGTTTTTCTTCCTATGGGATTGAAATGGAGATAAACTATATTTTAATGGTAGCCTATTTTGTTTAACATTGAGGATTCTTTAAGTTTTTGAGAGTGTTATGGTTTTACTAGGAGATTTGCATCTCTAAGAGTTTTGGTGGATATAATGCTCTTTTCTATGGTTAGATGGCCAGATCGGGTCGGTCTCCACCTTCGCTCCCACCCCATGCTCTAAATATTGTTACTTTTAACTCATTGGTCATAAATGGGTCATTGTACTAGAAGGTGAAGCTAGAAGAAACTCAAAATGTTGAGGTTTTTGCGCCACAGTCAAGAGCACAAACCCTGCAACTAGATGAACGTGGCTTGGTAGGCTAATTCATGGGGATCTAGCTCTCTCCACGTTATGTGAGGTTGCAGGTTTCAAAAAATTGGAAATTCATGTGGAAAATGTCTTTTTACCTTCTTTCTCGAGAACAAGGATGATCGATACCTGATCTTTCAAAATGAGCCTTACTTCATAGGGGCCCAAGGGTTGTATCTAGATCGATGGAGCCTAGATTGAAAGTGATGTCCCATTAGCCATCCATGTTTGGGTAAAGCTTCCCCTTTTGCCCTTGTATTGCTGGAATGATACTACTTTCATAAATATCGACAATGCACTTGGGAAATACATTGATTGAGTCGAGCCACCGGAGGGGCTCTTCTCCCATGCAAGGATATGCATGGAGGTAGATCTAGATAAGAGGCCCCCATTAGCAATAACCCTAAATATGGATAGCTAGACCCATATTCAAAATGTTGACTATGATTAGCTCCATTTTGAATTCAAAGCTTGTCATGAACATGGCCACTTTGTCAGAAGATGCAAAATGAAGCAAGAGGAACAACAAAATAAAGGGAATGAAGGAGAACGATGGCAACAACAAAGAGGAGAATATGCCCAACTAAACAAGGAGTCAAAAATGGGGGATTAAGAGGTCCTCCAAAATGAGCACGAGATTTAGAATGGTAGTGGGATTATTTCTGTTAGTGCAAGAGGAGCTTATGGTGGGATATCCACCATGTGGTCTCAATCTTCACTCAGATTGTTGGAATCTAGTTCAACATGTCGCTGGTTGGCTACTCGTTTTCTACATATTCATTCAAATCATGTATGCTCCTTTGTCAACATTTACATACTTGTTCAATTCAAATAAAAACATGATTTTTGGAATTCCTTTGTGGCCCTCCAGGACACGATTTTAGATCACAATTCATATTGGGTGGTGGTTTCAGTACAACCCTACATCGGTGGGAGAAAAAAGGGGGATCTCACGTTCAAGATCAATCCCAAATTTTTTTAGAAGACCTTATTCATAGATTAAATTTTTTAGACATAAATATTTCCACTAACAAATTCACTTGTAGCAATAGCTGACTCGACAATGCCATATTTCTACCTTGTTAAACATATTTTTAGTTTTAGATTCATTCTTATCCCAAAAAATATTGGTCAACTCTAGAATCCTCCCTTGGATCAACTAAGATCATAAGTCAATCTCTCTTGACATTGTAGAAGACATTGACTTTGGGCCATTACCCTTTCGCTATTATCCGATTTGGGCAAACTTGCCAAACCTTAGCTTTCTTATAAATAAGTTTTGGAGCGAGTGGGTATTGGGAAACCCAGTTATGGTAAGGGTGAAAAATATCAAACACTTAAAGCTTGCATTAAAACAATGGGATTGAGACCAACAATCATAAAGACAAGGAGATACATAATTACATGAAAAACTAATGAAAACGATACAGGATAATATGGAGAATGGGTTAGTGACACATGACGTGCTACAAGAAGAAGGAGAAGAATTTGTAACCTATCATAAAGCTCTCAACGAGGAAGAAGATATTTGGCGTTTAAAATAAGAGGGCGTTTGGTTAAAGGCTGAAGATATGAACACGGTTGTTTTCACAAAAAACAAAAAAATGATTTTGGAGAAACACTATTAAAGAGATTGTTACAAGAGGTATACAAATTTTATATTTTGCATCACTCAAAGAAGAGACAATCTGTCACTTCAGTGATTTGTATAGCACCACAGGCCCTGGCAATCATGAAGCGAAACAATCAATGTTGGAACATATTCTCGAGTCTATTTCATAGGAAGACAATGATGTGCTGACAAGAGAACACACTGAAGAAAGAATATGCCAAGTTGTTTTTCTTTTAATCTGAACAAAGCATTTAGATTATCAACACATTTTTACCAATAGTTTTGGGAGGTAATAAAATTTGATTTTTGCAAAATGGTGGGTTATACTTTAAATAAAAACTATATGGGGGGAGGAATTAATTCTTCCTTTTTATCCCTAATCCCAAAATATCTAAATCCTACTTCCTTTTCAAGATTCTGACCGATATCACTCTATAATGTTTCTTATAAAGTGATCTCAAAGATTTTGTACAAAAGGCTTAAGCCTAATTTGCCAAGAATTATCTCAGAAAATCAAGGAGGATTCATGCATCAAAGACATATATTTGATGATATCATCCCAGTTCAAGAGGAAATTAACTCCAAGCAAAATAGATAAGACAACGACATGATCATCAAACCGGATATAGCAATTTCCTTTGACAGAGTAAGTCACAAATTCCTATTTAAAATAATGGAAAATTTTGGTTTTGATGCTAAATTTACTTAATGGGTTTCTTTATGTATCAAATCGTTACGGATTTCCCATTTAGTCAATGGAAGAGTGGTTCGTTTCTTATGACCCTCCCGAGGGATTTGTTAAGATTTCCCTCTATCCCCTTTCTTATATATTATCTTGACAGATTCTCTAGCCACAAGCTAGAATATGAAAGGAGATGTGTGAGCCTTCTAGGGATTATATATGTTGGAGGTATCAAAAGCATTAATCATTCTAAATTTTCTTATGACATGCTCATTTTGGGAGGCATTGTAATGCCTCCTCCCACATTTACTCAAATTCACAAGCACGCCAGGGTAAACATGAGACGAGTTTAACTATGACTTGACCTGACCTCCTATGTTGAAATTTGCAACAAGAAATATTGAAAATGGCAACAGGAAGAGGCTTCTCATTTAATTTTATCTTAATTAAATTAGAAGTCAATTGTAATTCCACATCACATGACATCTTGTATGAGTTAACTAAGTCGAGAAGACTTAGTTAGCTCAATCAATTCGTGTTGAGGGTCAAACTAGAGGCATGTAGAGTTATCCCTAAGTTTTAGGGGGTCGAGTTGCAGTTTATTTTGAGTTGTAATTATTTGAGTTAAAATCAGTTTAACTAGTTCTAACTAATGGAGGAACTAGGGAGAGGTCTAGTGAATTAAATTAGATTTAATTCACAAATTCACTATAAATAGTCGTTGCATGTCAGTTATGAGGAAGACCGAGTTGATATTGGAGTTAAAGGGAAGTGTAATATCAGTTGTATAATCAACAAATTGTACAGGTGGTGCATACAGTCAGAAGAAGCCCTTTAAAAGGAAGAATGAAGGCACAATTTTAATCATTGTTTTGGCGAGCACGAGTAGGTGAGACCAAGCAATAGGAAGCACAAGTTTGTGCGTGGAGCTTGTGAGCGCAAAGGAAGTAGGAGCTTGGCAGGAAACATATTTGGCTAAGTATTGGCTTGAGCTGGTTTGTGAAGTAGTGAGATAGATTGTACTTGTGCAAAGATTGTTAGGGTTGATCAAGCATTATATTTTCTTCTCATATCCTCTGATTAATGCAATATATAGATAGCAGGGGTTTTTAGTTGTGGCTTTCCCCAGAAAATCATTGTGTTATGTGTGATTGAATTCTTTCTCTTATATGCTTCTTGATTTCATCGATTGTTTATTATTTCCATTGATGAGTAGAGTAGATTCAAGTCCATTGTTTTAGCATATTACAATTGGCAGTTTGAATTTACAAGGAATTTCTACATGGTATCAGAGCTAGATTTATAGAAATCTCTACATGGTATCAGAGCTAGATTTATAGAAATTTCTACATAGTATCGGAGCTAGATTTGTAGAAATTTCTACATGGTATCGGAGCAGGAATTTTTTGGGTGACGAGTTTGCAGAGAAAATCTAAAAAAAAATTGTACAAAATTTTCAAAAACAAATAGTAGATTTGGGTTCATTTCAAAAAAACCCAAATTCAAAAACAAATCGGCCGAATCGGAGTTCGGATGAGGGAGATATCGCCGATTTAAAATCAACTCTTTTTTCAGAAAATTTTGTGATGGCGGGACAATTACAATGCGGATATGAGTTTCTAGAGTGTTGAGTCGATGTGATATTTAGAACAGGGAAGGTTTTCCTTAGACACATCGCCATGGGACTTATGAAACAGACCGTGTGCGAGTCAAGAACCTGTATGCTCTCGAGGTCGAAGATGCACGTAAAACTTTGGGGAGCAAGGCAAAGGTCAGATACTTGGTGGTTGAGAGGGAGCACGAATTACCTCTCAACATGCAACCTTAGAAAGTTGTGGAGCAGCCATAATTAGAGAAGTAGAGAGGAGACTGAGTGGAGGCATCCACTCAAGCAGAGACCTCGAATAGGGGGGGAATTTCGAGCCAAGTGGGTAGAGGGAGCACATGCAGTCATACCAAGTGAGAGGTGGGGTGATGTGAAGTAATAGTCCTAAGAGTGCAGAAATTTGGGTAGGCTCTATTGAGATGTTTTGTCTCATGGATCATTACCTTGCTACGGGAGCCTTCAATACATAGTAGTAGGATGGATCAATGGTTGTTGATGTAGTCAGATGTCAGAGTGACAAAGGCAGAGACTAGCAGCAGTCAGATAATGGGAAGTGCAGAGCAGAGTTGAGAGCAATATAGATGACACAACGCAAAGTGAGAAAAAACGCAAAGTTTTTAATAGACAGTGTAGTAACTAGTAGCAGTCGGAGACTCTGGTGACAGATGCATCATACTGATACAGTTTGGATGCTTTTTTAGTTTTAGAAGTTGCAATAGCAACAACGCTAGAGAGAAGTGTTGCATGTAGAACATTCCAAAGCTACCAGATCGAGATAGAGTTGAATTCCTTTCTTGTTGAGAGGGAGTGTTGAAATTTGCAACAAGAAATATTGAAAATAGCAATAAGAAGAGGCTTCTAATTTAATTTTCCCTTAATTAAATTAGAAGTAAATTGTAATTCCACATCACATGACATCTTGTACAAGTTAACTAAGTCAGCAAGATTTAGTTAGCTCAATCAATTCGAGTTGAGGGTCAAACTAGAGGCATGTAGAGTTCTCCCTAAGTTTTAGGGGGTCAAGTTGCAGTTTATTTTGAGTTGTAATTATTTAACTTAATTATTTGAGTTAAAATCAGTTAAACTAGTTCTAATTGATGGAGGAACTAGTGAGAGGTCATGTGAATTAAATTATATTTAATTCACATGCAGTGATCAATAAGATAATTGATAATTCACTATAAATAGTTGTTGCATGTCAGTTCTAAGGAAGACCGAGTTGATATTGGAGTTAAAGGGAAGTGTATTATCAGTTGTATAATCATCAAATTGTACAGGTGGTGCATGTAGTTAGAATATGGCCTTTAAAAGGAGGAATGAAGGGACATGTTTAATTTTTATTTTGGTGAGCACGAGTTGGTTAGACCAAGCAATAGGAAGCATAAGTTTGTGCGTGGAACTCGTGAGCGCAAGGAAGTAGGAGCTTGGTAGGAAATAAATTTGGCTAAGTATTGGCTTGAGTTGGTTTGTGAAGTAGTGAGATAGATTTTACTTGTGTAGAGATTGTTCGGGTTGAACAAGCATTGTATTTTCTTTCTAGATCTTCTAATTAATGCAATATACATATAGTAGGGGTTTTTAGCTATGGATTTCTTTAGAAAATTATTGTGTTATGTGTGATTGAAATTCTTCCTTTTTCTGCTTTGTGAATTCATCAGTCAATTTTTTGTTTCCGCTGATGAGTAGAGTATATTCAAGTCAATTGTTTTAACATATTACAATCTGCAGTTTGAATCTACAATAAAATTCTACATCTTAGTTCCAATTAAGGAAGTGGGGCCTACATACTGACCACAAACTAACATCCTACAAGGACTACAGATCACCCAGGAGCTGAAGAAACACCTTAGGTGGTCAATCCCTTAGCTGGAACCTTGTTTCATTGACTTAGACCCATAACTGCACCGTTGACACTATTTGCATGTGGTTATGAGGTTATAACTACACTCACATGCATACCTCCATGCAATTATGACCTAAACTCTTCAATTTTGAGTATGCGGTCCCGAGATTTGTGCCACCTTTTCAAGCCAACCTCTAGACCACTGCCCAGAATTGCCTAAGACTTTCTAGAATCATTATTAACATGATGATAAAGATAAACATCCAATCTCGAATAAAAAACTTGACCTAGATTGCCTAATCCATAACAGACATTTCGTCAAACACATGGAAAACATAGAAACTATAGGTTGTGATTGCATATATGATCATATTAGTTTGAGATTCATATGAGAATCACCAAGAAGGCTCCATGCCCTCTCCAGATAGCTGCAACAACACTTATTAGTCCATATATTCATCAACCATTAGATAACTAAATAAACCATAATATGAACCATAGATAACATACATCATGCAACCAACAAAGAACCAACAAATATCCAACATAGAAACCATGGCAACACAGTCATAATATCACCAACATAATCACTACAAATGCTCATATATCACAATAGGAAAATGTCTCATATTAACATATGAAAATGCCAAACAAGTTAGGGACTTCCACGTACAACCTAGCCATAGATTGGGCTAAACCAAATCTCTATTTCATCTAATCACCCCGCGCCATATTCCAAGCATGAATGTGGGATCTCATGGAATAAACAAACACAAAACCAAACTAGGGCTTCCACGGGCTAGACCACCTCAACCTTCAACCACAGTGATTCCACCTCTATGGTCGAACATAACTAACACCAACCAGATCGATCTCTACCCAAGCTGTCCAGGGTTCTAGGAACTAGTAACTCAACCCACAACCTTCCAGGGCTCTAGAGCGTTTGTCCAACCTGACTCTAGGGACTAGTAACTCAACACACCAAGGGCTCTAGAGCGTTTATCCCAACATAGGTTCGAAGACTAATAACTCAACCCAAGCGAGCTTCTAGAGCACTTGTTCCAACCCACAACCATAAGCAACCTTAGCACCAATAAGAAAAACAACAAGTGGAAAAACCCACAACACCATGGTTATCCAGGAAATGGAAAGGCAAGGTTAAAACCGTTGTCAATATAGGAAAATCTCCATGCCAATAACAACACATAACTAGCAAACCACATGCATATACCATGCATCCAGAAATCAACAATGAAATCACACATGCAACCTGTTACCTACAAAGCAATATAGTTGTAGCTTCTGATCCAACTGTTCCCTTAGACTTTCCTTTGCCTTATTTCTCTAATCCAAGTGAATGCTAGAGTGCTCCAAGAATTCTCCAAGATTTCTCTAAGTGTGCAAGAGTACGAGAGAATGAAACGAGAGCTCCAAAACTGAACTAACAAAAGCTATGAACTGATCCTCATAATTTTTATTTTTTATTTTTATTTTATTTTATTTTATTTTTTGTTTATCATTGATGCCTCTATTTTCTTCATTTTCCTTAATTTTTCCTCTGATTTCCTTATCATGCAAATCTATGTCTCTTCACCTTCCTTTTATCCTATTTTCCTTTATTTCATTAAAAATATTCCAATTATTGTCACTTTTCCTTTGCCAATGTCTTTTTCAATTACCATAACCATTTATTAATCACAAGTGATACCCATCACTACATTTTTGCCCACCATTTAGTTCGGAATACATGTCCCATGACCTTGATCTTATTTTATTTACATGGAAAATCAACTAGGGATTGTTACAAACCCCTCCCCCTTATGGGAACACCATACTTAGTGCTCTATGATACCTATTACCAGCAAACCGTTGAAAACAACACATAATGCCCATGGAGCTTTCTAACACAATTCAATGCAGTATTTACAATGAACAAAAACTTCAAACCATGACCAACATGACAAACATGACAATAATATTGCTTATTGGTGATCTATAACACTACTCATTGTATTATCTACAACAACATCCATATATACATATACATATACTAAAAAATCATTTGCTTGAACCAACAAATAATGAAGGATATAAAGCATGCATCTAATCAACCATCTCCCATATGGCTTCGTCGAGCCCAAAGTGCTTCCACTGCACTTTAACTTGCTTGATTGCTCTATTCTGGAGCATGAGTTATTTTCGCTACAATATGCATTGTGGTTCTGGATAGAATTCTCCCTCTAGTTCTGCCTACAATACAGACTAGTCAATCACATGATCAGTGTCCTAGACATACTTCTTCAGCAATGAAACATGGAAAACATCATGGAATTTGACTGTAAGAGGCAGTGTAATTCAGTAGGCCGTTGGTCTAATCCTCTCAAGGATCTCGAAAGGCCCGCAATATCGATGTGTTAACTTGGCGCATGATCCAATCCTTAAGGATATCCTATTGGGCTTGATACACAAGTACAATGTTCCCCAACTTGAAACTCCTTAAATACTCTGTGTTAACCTACATAACTCTTCTGCTTGTCCTATGTTTCCTTCAAATTCCTCTTGGTAACCTACATTTCCTGTTCCATCTCTGCCAACATGTCCAATCCAATCAGTGCCTTGTTCACTGGATCACTTTAGTTTATAGGAGTATTACAACTCTACCCATAGAGTACCTCAAACTGACTCATCTTCAAGGACGTCTGAAACCTGTTATTATATGAAAAATCTGCCAATGTGTTGTGGCCACCAACAACACCCCTTTTTATTTAGTGTTGTGACTAATACTAAATAAAAGGGGACCCTTAGCTAAAACTAAAAAAAAATCAATTAATGATTGTATTTCCTATTCAATAAAACTTACCATCATAAACTTAAGAAAATACCTTTGAAAATATCTAAAAAAAACTTAAGTTTTGTGATGAGGGAAGACAAAATCACTCCTTAAAGTATATCGTATCGCAGAAAAGATAACATGATGCCTCCCTACAAGCCAAAACTCTAAGAATGCGAGATTGCAATGCGAGATCACATATTAAAAACATATATATCACATTGCATGATTTAAAACGCACTTATGCTGAAAAACCGCAGAAAATGCCGATATGCGATATCGCATATCGCAAAATCGCACCACGCAAGAAGTACATTAAACGTGAAATGTGCATACTTACGAGTTTGTGATAATGCGACCATGTGATATTGTGATATCGTGATAAAGTAGAAAAGCGATCTTATGAAAGAATGAAAGAGCGATCATGCGATCATGCGATATTGCGATTATGCGATGCATCGTCTCATCGCAAATTTTTCTGGTTCATTATTCAAGGCAAAGTGTTTCAATTAAACGAGACTGGTTATGTGCTTTAAATGCTCATTAATGAAGTAGTTGCTAGCTGTTAATGAAATCTAGTTTTGAGTTTATCAAAGAGCTAGTTCACGTAAAGTGGCATATTTTTGAATATCTTCGACAGTCAAAGCATTCCCGTCGTTATTTATTGTCATTACTCTCACAACACTTGTAAACTGTAGGAACGAAGGACAAAAGGTTATACAAAGCAGTGTACGGGAAACTATGGTGAAAATAGGCGAGGCTCTGATATTTGAAGACAGAGAAAAGGCACCCTTGCACAAAGACACAACATGCAACAGAAACATTGGTATTTTCACCTGAGAAGGCATACATAATCTACTTGAGGAAATAAATCCTAAAGTAATGGGATTTATGGCTACTACAGGCTCATCAAGGTCGTTTGAAGCATCAGTTGCAGAGTTAGCTTGTTCATTCCTGCACTGGAGAGCAGCAAGGCCCAAAATTCTCCCCTACACAGAAATGGTTAAAGGAATATTAGACAGCGCTAACATCAAGACAGGAAGTTTAGGGCTCAAGGTCAAGAGCTCTCAGAATCATTATTTTCACAAAATTTCAACTTTACATCCGCTACAAGAAAACACGCAAGAGGCGAAAATCGCACTAAGGAAGCCCGGATTAAGAAACAAAGGCAATTTCCGATGCACGATTAGCGCCTAGCGTTAATCGCTGGGTAAAACTTCTTGAAATGGGAAGCCTCTAATTGCTCAGTCTCCTGTAAGCGTAGTACCGAAAAGATGGTGCCAGCTCTTGCTGATTCCGTTTTGCAGCACATTTAAAGGCTGAAGTCAGCCAACTGACTCTTATCAAGCAAACGCTGAATGCTTATGACATTAAGGAGAAAATACAGAAATAGTTAGTTTTAGATTTAATTTTAGAAATAGTTTTATTTTATTTTGCCTAGAAAAAGGACGGTCATTTAA